>VMBQ01004447.1:65366-87033 GCA_007657795.1 Dreissena rostriformis
CGTTTTTTATCTATTGCTTTGTTTTCCGTTTCCGGAACCCTCCAATTGAATCTTTTGCAAAATGTCTGACCAGACTATGATCGTCACCGGAAATGCAATAATTTAATATTCAATTGTGTCTTGAATTCGTATAAATGAGACTTGAAGGTTATGCCGGACCAAATCATAAACCCTCAGGTGGACTACTAATACCTTCGGTGTCATCTGCAATAGAGCCGGAAGCTGCATCTGGTGTACGGCGCCTGCCCTACACATACCGCAAACGCCCATCCATACCACGCGTGTTTCACCCGGGAGGTTAAGGTCCGACATTCCTCGCGACTCAGCACGCTGACCGGCCCAGCAAGGGATACAATCTACCACGATCCATACTCCTGATATAACATTTATAGAAGCGCAATTACCATTATATATGACATATACACATTCGAATTCCATCTGACCATCCGCATAATTTGATCGTCTGAAATTCCCATATTTGCTAAATGTGTCGCTCTGCCTATTCTAAAACTGTGCGATTTAAAAACATTGAAATAAAAACCAGACTGTACTAAACACTTTTAAAGTACTGCTAAAAATGTGTTTAACACGCACACATGATTTAAATAATAGATTTTTTACATTAAAAATCGACACAATTTGCAGTATACATATATCTGAATTGCTCGCAAAATGTACTAAGTAAACAATTAAATATAATAGAAACAAATCTCAATTAAAATGATAAATTCACTGTTTGGATTTTCTCCCTTGAACAATAATATTCTTCTTTCCACAAAGATCTATAAACAAACATGCTTATTTATATACACTTATAAAAACTGATATTGGAAACAAATTATAAATTTATTTACACACGAAGAAAGCGACATATTTCACCATCAAATTAATGTATTTATGTAATTTTAACATTAATATTACGAAAAGTTTCGTTTAAACTCTTATTTGTTTCCAATACTCAATTTATATGAATGTCCGGTAAATAATTCTGTACCGTGGACAAATTACCTCCCTTTAATAACCCCACATACGGCTCTCGTACATACGCACGCGCACATCAAAACATGTTTTGTTTACATTCGTTTGTAGATGACAAACCCAGGATGTATCAGTACTTTTTTTATAAAATATTTCACATTTATTAGAAAGTTATTAAATACAAATCTTAATTTTCGTCCGAGAAATACTCGCTGACTAGTAATCATAGCAACACGACAAGTAAAAGTAATGTAACCAATTATTCACCAACAGGTGGGAGGGCGGATTTATCACGCTTTGTTTCTTCGTCTCCCTTTATTATGCCCGTCAAATACACACGAATGGCAAATCAGTAGATTTTCAACTACTATAAACCAAAACACGAGAAACCCGTGCTTTTTCGCGCTAAACCCTAAACAAGAAACTCGTGCATTTTTGCGCTAAATCATTACCGTACTTTCTCTTCTTAATAACATGCCCAATACAAATACGATACCGTGTGCATTGTTTAGGAAGTCCAAACAAAAGTACCGTCTCGTTTGCCTTTATTCGTCACTCGCTTCCCTGAAATACATGCATCTAAACCACAAATCATGATTGAGCGCCGACCATGAAGAAAACATGACCGCCAATCTAGATCGAAACTGGTGATAATATTTATTCCAAAAAGTACCCCATGCCGAGCTGCAAACTCTATAATCGTATAAGAAATAGTGCAATATTTCGTGAAGCCTTTGAGGTTGATCAGATAAATATATGTCCATTGAAATAATAATGGACCAACGTTCCATAAAAATAATTACAACTTAGCATTCCTTTGGTCGACTTTTTAACGACCCAATATTCAAAACGATTACAGAGCCCCCGTTTGTGTAATCCGCTAGCTTAACTATCCCCTTAAGCAATAATGCAAGATTAACATATTCGCCATAACAAATTTGCTGTTTAAGCGACGCAGGCACGTTGATTGAAACATCATCATTAGTGTGTCTAGGCAATATATAAATGCTTTGAAAGTTATCCATTCGAGACAGACTCTAACTAGGTAAGTTATCGTTTACATTGCACGATAGCGCCTCGTGCTCAACCACGTTGTGACAACGTAGTAGCTCATCGGCTGTGCGGAAAATATCACAGAAATCAATAACCTCACCGTTTTCGGCGCGTCAACGCTTTGTATGTGGCGCCGCAGTTCATTTGCCGGTGCAGGATCAACCGCCGTCCGCATCCTTCGTCCCTCTCTCTCTTTCCACGTCCCGCTACCTCGCTTGTCTTCGCACCTCGTGACCCGGCATTGTAGACTAAGTAATGTTTATGTTTAAACACGTTTTTCAGTCAAAGGAATTTCGAGAAGACCGATTTACAGTGGGATCAGGGTTTATATACCGTATTAGTGACGTCACTACTGAAATCGATTTCACGCATAGATTGTTGTCGTCTGCTTGTATCTTATTATCGATACGAGATTTAAACATTTATCTACCAAAGACATGTGTTCGCTACTTCAAATAAAGGAAATGAATTTTTATAGAAATTAATTTTTGCTATGTTCGTGTTTTACAAGTAACAATCAGTTTGTTGGTGTTAAGCTTCAACAATAATAAAATTCATTTTCGAAGCATTTTTTCGGTGGTAATATTTATTGAGCAGATTTGACAAGGAATATTGTTTATCTATTTAAGCTATTTAAGGAACCTAAATGGGAAAACAAACAACAACGAAAAGCACTTGTGTACGATGGTGTTTGGTTCATACGAGAGGCGCCCAGATGATGTTTGAACAAAATTAATGACGCAAAATAAGAATTGCAACAGTACCTTTATTGAAATAAGTGTTCAATATGAACTCCATAACATTCGTAAGTAAGCCTGCACCATTTTGGCCACCATTTAAGAGTTAGTAAGTTGTTAATAACATTTGGTCAAGTTTTCTCCACTCGTCCTTAAGAGCTATTTAAAGACCTATACTAGAGTTTACGCTGCCTTCTGTAGACGGCGTTTAAGGGCTCCCCTTATATCAATGTGCATTGGAGCAGCTTCCGGAGACTTCGGCATCCATTCGTCACGGTTAATAAAATTCCTTTTCTAGTTCTTAAGACACTGAAGGGTCTGTTTAGAGCTGTGACTTGAGGCACAGTCCTTATGGAACCCCATTGACTTCCGACCTTCTTGAACCAGTTTCGGAACGTCATTTCGAAGAAACGGCTTCAATAACTTATTGATATAAACTTGCTATTTACGTCAGTTCTTTTGTTGATAAAAGGAATCTCGGTTTTCCCTGTATTAGAACCACCAGCCCATGCCATGAAACACTCGGCGAAGGAGTCCCGCTTTACGAACTTATGTTTGTCGCTAACTGTTTCGCCTTCTCTCATGCAGCAAAATTTGCGTCGCCCGTACGACTCACCTGAATAGAACATTGCCTCATCAGAAGTAATAACATTCTTCCATCTACCATCTCTTCACTTGATGTATAATTGCCATGATCTAGCCCTCCTCTTCTTCATTTTTGCCATGTTAAGCTGACGAACAATGCTTTTGTTCTTCGTTTCGCGTCCAATAGATTGGTGATGATGTTATATAAAGTACCGTAAGAGAGCCTATCATAGATGACATCTCACGTTGCGTCGGTGGATTAATTTTGGCGATCATACGATTGATTTTTCTGATGGCGTCCGTTGTTGCCACATTTCGACGGTATCTAATCTTTGGCATAATAAGGCCATATACTTGTGTTCAGTCTTCAAAATTCCAACAACTACCCCTTCCACTTAATCACTAATTTGTCTACGCACCATGCTTTACATGACGAGTAGAAAGGTTGAAACATTAAGATTATGATTTTAAATGTTAGAATAAAAGCAATTTTAACGGGTTTTTCAAGCGGTACTGTCTTAAAGTGTAAACAGATTTTATTCAAATATAATCTGGACGCCTCTCGTAGCACACACATTTAGTTTTCACTCGTCATGTTAGACACATTTGCAATCGAAAAAAGCATGACATCAATATATCAAACGGGTTTATGACAAAAATTTACACATATACAGACAGCACATTTGTTAACGGAAATAAAGTATCACTATTGGACCTGAAAGAAAACTATAGCCAGAACTGCATGAAAATAACCGAGTGTATGTTTTATTCCTAGAAAATAACTACTTAATGTGCAATCAACAATGGCCAAACAAAGATAGATATGTTTGACATATATACTATATTGTATAAGAACCCGCTTAAGACATACACTAGTGATGTGAGATGTTCATTAGAAGAAAACATAATTTGACTCTAACATCTGTTGATTACTTTCACGTGCTATAGGTTTGTTCTCGGCCCGGTATGTTATCTTAACTAAGATAAATATTTGATAACATATTACCTTTTCTTACTGTTACAGCAAAGTATCTGTTTTAAAATGCAGACAATAACTGTTTGTGGTACGTTTTAATATGAAGATATATGAGTTGTATGATATGCATGATATATTCATGTATTTTAAATTTATATCCATAACACAACATTAAACATTTCCAACACATCATTAACACATACTTTTAATGTCAGTAACATAATTGGATGGCTTTTCAAACGCTTGAGACAGCCCCTTTTACTCATGTAAACATGACACGCTTGATCCGCTATTGCCCTTATTCTTCATTCCCTTTACGGTGGTGTACAATCTTTAAAACGAAACAAAACTGAAATGGTCTTTTGCAGACAGAAAGACTACTAAATGACCTTTGAATATATGCATAAACTTCTTACTTACCAATAGAGTTATAAAATGTAGCAGCGTTAAAATTTGAACCTCGTTTTCGAAACGAGACAGAAGTAAACATAGTCGTCTGTACATGTCAGCAAAACACGCCGAAATTGATGACTAAAATGTGTCCAATTTCGACTAAACCATTGCGTTTTAAAGAAAAAGCATTGAATATGCTGTCTGCAAAGTATCGTCTAAAAAAATTATCTATTAATCGCGATACACGTTTTTAAACATCAAAGTGAACCGCTATGGGTAATGATCCGTTATTGCTAACTTGACTGTATTGCTCGGAGCGAGATTACAAAACAGTAGTCAATTCCGATTTGGGAAAAATCATGCTTGTTTCAATTTTATATGTAGTTTAAACCTAAACAATCCCCCAACTTTCATCTAAAAATTTAATTTAAAAATTGAAGTTAAAGGTTACCCAGAAAAATAAAGTTGCATTAAAGACGATCATATCAAAACAACAATACACCACACACTTTCCAAATCAAAAGTAGAGTGTTCACACAAGGAATTGAATATGAAAGAAAAGGAAAACAAATAAAAGTTTTTTGTTCGATGGGAAGGTTTTCCTATATCATTTTACAGCTGGATTGATTCAGATCAAGTTCAGTAGAAGTAAAAATCAAGCGATATCTATGTGTTGAATGTAATAACAGTAATGACATGTTTATTGACCACACACCCTTTAGAATCAAAATCCAGTTAAAATCTCCACTTAGTTTTTAAGCATATTGAAAAAAGCTTTATGTGTAATCATTTTGAAAACATAAACGAGTGTACGAAAGAAAAATATTGTGAATATTTAACTTATTCAAATATCTGCAAAGACAGTATTGATCGAAAATGTTGGAATTATGTTTTGGCACACCATTTTATTAAACATGTGAGAATAAAAAAAATGAATGTAATATTTCAAACTGCAAATGATAAGTATGGTTCATTACTAGCTTCTCCAGTGTTTCTCAAACTTTGTTTTAAACGTTATTCATTTTACTCGCATTATGAATCAAGCTAGGTTGTATGTACCAAATCCGCAAAAATTCGATTGACTATATCAAACAAAATACAAATCGAGTTGGAAGAAGATCTGCCATACTTAACAGAGCTTCAATGGAAAATAATGACTTTATGTAAGTATTGCTTTATAAAATATTATTTTAAATTTATTTTGTGTATGTCCTTAAGTTGACTATGAGACAACCATGCTGTATTGCAACATTGTGCTGGTAAAGCTCATGCAGTAATTCCGTCCAGTTTTCTCAAAATTGTTGTTATGGTACACGTTGATGTGTTGTTGTGCCTGTGGTCATTTATATTTTAAATGTTGCAGCAAACTTGTGTGTTACCTATAAAGTGTTGTGTAATCCATTTCAATTACATCGTAAGTTTAAATGTGACATGATACTTGTCCTGTATTATATAAATACACCTCGCTCGTGGAAAGTTTTAAACAATTCAATCTCTTCATATTAATATAAAATGAAAATAAGATTATGTATTTAGACAAATTATTCATTCAAAAAAGAGCAGATCTGAGGTTATTCTCAGTTTAAAGTGAATGTCAACAACAACTAGATCAATATACCATAAATAAAAAAAACATGTGCAGTGACCACATGGGTATTCAACAACATGGCCACGTCATGATATAAGCGAAATAAATGAAACAAATATTCTCGATAATTTAGTTTTAAAAGACGTGACCATTTACGTAAGACTTATACATTTCAAATCAACATTTTTCTTTTTTACAACGCTTTTGATGTGTTAAAGTTGAACGGTTAATTTTGACTTTCATTCGTCCAACGATCAGTTTCTGGTTAAAAACATATCGGTGCAATAAGTGTCTTTAAAAATCGTCGCTATTAAATCATAATTCAGTAATGAATTCGATTACGTTACGCTGTCCTGTTTGTGTACTTTGAAAATAAGTCGTTCTTTGTCGAACTTAACAATGCCAATCATCGTTTGCGAGTTTTTTGTTATGAATTCGAAGTAAGCGGTCGACGACTACGTCACTTCCGGTTTAAACAAAAATGTCGACTCGATCACACAGTGCGAAAAAAAACGGCATAATTATCGGTTGAATTCTCTCTGAATGCGATGGTTTTAATCGAATTATGGCGTGGAAATGATTTTAAACATTATAATCTCCCAAACAATTGGAATGTTTCCGTTTTTTAAACCACGTTTGTTGATCTTTAAACATTTTACAATTGTTCTTTTATTATAATGTTAAAATAAGGAAAATCTTTAGCAATAATATATTGTTACAAAATAATTATTTTGATTATTATAAAATAATCAAAAGTTCAACAAACACAATTTACATACCAACTTCAGCGTTTTCCATCTGTTAACCCGGTAAAATTTAATAAATACCTTAATAATTACAACGACAAAACAAAACCGTTATGCCGTTACTTAATTAAAAGGCACTTTGAAACTATGTTTTGGCGCAAAAAATCACAAACGTAAAAGTTACGTTAATAAAACGACGGAGCGCAGTGAACAAACAAAACGTTGGGATTTGAAGTTGTATAATGGAGTTGTTTAATATGTACATAACATATATTTGGTGGTATGATGCGTATGAAGTAAACCATATTCGCGTTATAAACAACGATGCAGCGCAGCTCATTTCGTTTTTTGACAGGACCAAACATTTTGCATCTTAATATAGATCTCTAGTTTACTAGTTTGCATTGGTGTTTATGGATATTTAACACTTGAAATATTTCGTCTGTCATGTGAACCAAGACCATTTTCGATTCTAATTTAAGGAAATTCAGTAACAGAAGTAAATAAATCATTAACAGGCTATATTGTTCCTTGAAACCCAGACGGTGTTTTCTTCCTTAATTGCATTCGAAACCACATTTGTTTTTAACAAAATACGCCATTATTAGATTTGAATGACGCTCTAAAAGACGCATCAAAAACATAAAACCCAATGAATTAATCACACTAACCAAACGTTATAAACACGTAAATGCCTGGATTTAACCACCAGTGTCCTATATGTTATCATCTACAAAGCTCCTCAAAGACATGCACTGAAATGCCACCAATCAAACCACACCAAAAAACACTCCAGTCTTTGGATTGTAAAGCGTGTGTCCATCAGGTGTTATGCGCCAGAAGGAAGAACCTATACGGTCCAACCATGATTAATACGTCAATAAATGGTTTTCAACACACATTTTCGAAAGGTGATTCTGTTCCAAGACTTCTTAAAAAATTGCTCACATATGATGAAACCACACAATTCAGACCGACAAAAAACACCCACGTTACTCCCATAAATACAGAAGACGACACTCAATACCAGAACAGCATCAATTTATTCCTTATATTGCATGTTATAGATTTAAAGCAATATCATGTTATTCCTATTCCATTATTGTGCGCAATATTTTTAGATGACAACCAAGTGACAGTGGAAGAGGCTGTGCAAGTCTTCAACCTTACCAGGGAGATTGCTCAGCCCTCATTCAGCATCTTCGACAAGGACGATGACGGCAGTATCCCGCACTCATTCCTCGTGGACTATGTCCATCTGATTGACCAGAACGGTCAGTTGTTAGAAAATGTGTTGGTTGTCACGGTATAGCCTACCGATATTGTCTTTTTCCAAACTGGATTTTTGTTCGCAAACATTTTGAAGACTTCGGTATTGGTCTTTATACAAGTTGAGACTCGCTGGTCACTACTCCTCATACGACACTGCGTAGGGTTTTCTATTTAATGAGTATTTTACCTGACTCTATTACGATATTATATTACGTAGTTATTCATTATTAACGATAGTTTAAATGTTGAGAAACTTCCGAACGGTTTTCGTATTTAAGCACAACCCATCGTTGTATTACACAGATTAATGAAGGGGACAAGTCATCTACTTAACCTAAGATAAGTTTAACTTTGGAGCCATGTTAATGCTACCCAAACTTGATAAGTATGTGCTTATTATAAACGAAAGTGTTTTTCAACAAATTGATCCATCGATATAATCGATATCACGAACCCGTTAGGAAAACAATACATAAGCCATACGTCAAGACTGAATTGTTATGTTATCGTGCACATACAATACGTGCATATTACAGGTGATGGTCAAATTACCTTGAAGGTGTATGAACATTACACAGTATCCGTGAGTAGTATGTAGTTGTCACTATATAAGCATGCTTGTATATGTATTGACGTTGGATTCTTTGACTAAATATCAATTTAAGGGCAAGTTTGTGGCAATCAAAAGACTGCTGGGTTACTATGAAAAGTTAACATATATTGTATAATATTCATTACACACGTTATCATTTACAAGACTAATAGAAGCAATATCTTAACATGTAAATCGCATATTTTAAAGGCTTTTAATATTTCAATACACAAAAAAGTGCAAAGTGTCTGCGTTATGTTTGGATATTTTTAAAGACTCATTTTTGTTTACTATATATAAGCAGTTATTTGTGAATACAAAGGAATTTCAATAACTTCTTGTACATTCTGATATTTGTATACATATTTCATTATAGCTTGCTGAGTGTTTGTTCGGGCATGGGTACCATGGAGCCAACTGCGGTCACTGAGAAATCATATTGAATGAAAAAAGTGCACTCGAAATACAACTGAAACAAATTTTGGTTTTATATGTCTTTACGTCTTATCCAAACAAACAAATAGAAAAACAAAGTGTGTAAAAGTATTGTAAACTATGATGAATAAACAGGTCATTGAGCATGCTTTAAAACGCTTACGTCCGAAAAGATCGTATCATGTCCCCGTTGAGAATCGCCCATTTATCATATCAAAGCCCGTCTAAAAAGCCAGTCCAATGTCAAAGCCCGAACTCAACGCGTTAGACGTGGTACTGACGAGCTCTTAGGGGTATTACATAGACGATTACACACTAGGCCAGTTATAAATATTGACGAGTATCATTGAAGATCATAAACAGAATAAACATTCAATCTTCGTTATCTACGTGGACTATTCAAAGGCATTCGATCCAAGGGACAAAACTTGAAAAATACGACATCATAGGGAAGGTCCTTCAATTAATACAATATTTGTGAGATAATATGAAGTGTGTTGTAAACGTCATCTTATACACGACCGAAAGGTTTTCAAGAGCAATATATCGGTGTTTACCAACGCGGCAAATCATCATCTTCCTTGTTTTACCCTGACCTCATTAAGCGTATTAACCAATCAGGAATCCACGTCTATGTAGGAGAAAGACTATAAATCACTTACTCTATTTAAATAACCTGGCCGCAAATTTTCAAACATGTTGTTTAACAAGATAGGCTAAATTGCTTTGTTTTTATTAAGTAAGAAAGTGCAATAAAGTGTTTAAACATTGAAGTGCAACAATTGTACAAGCTTAACACGAAAACCACATGTTAAGTAATATTTAAGCAAACTTTTCAATTTTTGATAGGGTCTGGCTTAGACGATTATCGTTTGTGAAAATAACCTTAAGACTACTGTTCGGATAATATTTTCAGGCAAATTTTAAAAATGTTAAATAAATGTTGTCAGAAAGCTATGGTCACAGTTAATTAATGTTTATACCAGTCAACTCATTTAGATCCAGTTATGTTAAATAATATAATGATACGCATAATTCGTATTTCAACTTTCGTTATAATGCTATTTGTATATATATATATCTATATTTATATTTATTAATGGCAAGGAACTAATTGCAAACAGTGCGACACAGCATCAAAGCACGAGACACTAAACACACATATACTTCACTTAAACAGAAGAAGTCATAATAAAAGTGCAATTATGAATAAGTCTTAATAAATCGTACAGCGCGTCCAAAATTTAACGATAAAGTAATACAAACATTAATACAATCATTTTTCTACAAACACAGTCGAGCGCTATTTATAGAAAGAAGCTCTCTTTTTGGAGCCTTTCTCATTCGCCAGCTAGAATTAATTCACCGGTTGGTTAGACAGTTTCAATAACTTTGACAGGGTCCTTTTTTGTAGGCTAAATAAAATAGTTTAATGTTTTGTGAATGAATATATAATTCTAATTAAAACATACAATAATAAACCACAACTTCTACGAGAGGACTTGGATTCGAATCCTGGAAATCTGTTTTATTCAGCCATTCGTTCCTGTTATTATAATTATTTCAGACTATTAAGAATGTTATAGCGTTGTTAATAAAAACATTAAATGACATTTTTAAATCGAAAAAGTGTGAATAAGTCAATTTGTACTGCCGCTCAAATATTTTCCGTCCCTTATGAAAACACGCATTCGGAACACCAGTGTATGGGTTGAGCTATTCTTTTTTGATCTGTGCAGGAACATTGTAAACATAGATTTATTATACTATGAATTGATTTTGAACTATCCGTCATTTTCTCCTATATTAACATAATGTACGATAAAGTACAGACAATCTTAAATGTCGTATTACAGTTCGAAAACCTCAAATCTATGTGTTAATCGTACACTTCTTAAAACATGAATATGTGCGCTATTCTATTGGTACTCAGAGTAAGTCTTGCATATAATTATCGCAAAAACAAATTTGGTAAAACCCATCTTAGACAGATACGCCGAAAAAGAAAGGATTTTGAAATAATCTGTTCTGGTGTACACACCTCACCACCATTTAAACTTTCTCAAAGTATTTCGAAAGATAGCACACGCCAAGATCTGTTCTTTTGCACATGCCTTTTTCACGGTTAAAATACTAATCTGTTTACTTGGGGCTTATTATTTTCCTGAGTGCCTTATTTTATCCGTTAGCATTCGTGCCGTTACCAGACATATGCAGCTGAAATTTTGCACATCTACATAAGAAGAATGCTTCTTTACGAACGTGCTGTAATTGTTAAGAATTGCATGTCTTATATTTAATTGATATTGTCATTCCGACATGGAATTTAACTAATACCAGTAATGACCTAAATAAAATACATAATACACAAATTGTGTTATTCTTTTGTGCATTATTTTGTATCGTCCGGGAAAGAGGGGGAATCCTATTCGATAAAGATTGTGAAATTCTCTTCCTTTTCGTATTTGTTTTTTATTGGGGTAGGTGGGGTCGATGTGAGTGTTCTGTTAAGATATTTATTATAAGAGAAGTATTCAGTATTTGGACAATGATTATATCAATCTTCAAGCTGAAATACAGCATACTATAAACTGAGTGTACACTAGATTATAAATTTATGTATGGCCCTGAATTACCTTGCAAACATAAATTGTCTGATACGCTAGTACACTCGTATATATACGATATAAACTTTGTAATTGCATTCAGATCCGAAACGAGAGACCACGCAAACAAAACTAAGGCATCAGTTAAATTAAATATAGCCTTAAACGAGGGACATGCGACGTGTTTTTCGTCGATGTTTTTGGTATTAAGCTGGTATACACTTGTATGCAGCAATGAGCTGTGAAATGTTATATTGTGCTTTGCTGTTGCTTTGGATATCATGTATCTCAGGAAACACTGACGGTATGTACTTTATTGATTTGTATCAATATCGATTATCTTATTTGTATTAAGAAGCTTTTAAACGTGTAAATGAAAATGATGTGAGCCATTTATTTTTATTGCAAATATTGTATTTGAATGTTGCCTGAAATGACATGTGACATTGTTTCATGCTCAATTTACATCTGTATCCCTTTGCTATGTTTTATATCTGAGTAATAATGTTATGTATTACAGTGCGTGTGTGTCCTTCTGGATTCCAGAAGGAAGCTGAACAGTGTTTTGCAATCGAGCATTCACAGTTTACGTTCCAACAAGCTCAAAGCGCATGCGCTACCAAGAGATCTGGTGCTCAGCTTTTAAAAATACGACACTATGATTTCTTCACTTATTTACAAAATCTTGGTACGATTAAACACTAGTTTCAAATTTAATTAGTAAGCACTTGATTAACGTAATACAGCTTTGAAACCCATTTGGCTTTTTTATATGCCATATGCTACAGGTAACTAAACACGTATAGAGCACACCATTGGTTCAGTTATGTTATAAAGAAGTAAAACGTACAAAATGAACACAGGCGAGATTAACATATTAATATATTGTATGGAGTACATTGAATATGAACACTATTGTATTTCAAGGTTTTGATTTATGGCTGGGGGCCGAACGCAAAAATGGTGGGTTTCAATGGCTTGACTCTACATCATGCTGTTATCCTTACTGGTTGTACGAGGAGCCAAATAACAAGGATGGCATCGAGAACTGTGTTACCGTGTATAAGAAAGGCACCGATAGAGGCCTAAACGATCAATCTTGTTCTTTGACTTTACCGTTCGTGTGTGAAATAAATGGTACGTCAAACATTTTATATGGATATTACTTTACTCTCATACTAGCCTCACCGCAAAGCAAACCAATAATGTGAAAGGCCACAAAAAGTGTCGTTTGTTTCCAATAAAATAACACAATAAGGCGTAGGTAGATTGGTTAAACTTGTCATTAACCTTTTTAGCACACACACAATTTTGTTCAATTCAATAACATGACAAGCATAATTTGTAAAAATCTCTATTCAACATTATATCTTTAGTTAATTTTAGCTAATTGAAATTAATTTAGCGAATATGATCGAATGCACCAAAATGCATCGACATCTAAACAGTTGTTCTATTGAATATGATCAAATAAAGTGAAAAGGATAGATAACTCAAATTAAAATACCACAAACGCTAAGTGTCGGCACAAATGTTAGGGTCGGTCGAGTTAGGGAACTTATTTAACGCCCAATGTAGTCTTGAAACATACCTATAAACAATCGGACACTTCTCTGACATTGCATGGTACTTCTCTTGAAGCCTCGTCAATAATTACTCTTGCTATTAAAAGTCAAATTACTAAACAAAACAATGTCTTAGCTGTTGTTAACTGTTCAATCAAAGCTTCATTATGCTCAACACATGCACCATCTTCAAAATCCTATGATGCCTACGCTTTTGTTTCACCTGCCTACTTCTCTTAATCGTAATAGGATAATTAAAAGAAAAAGCACTACTTGACCACAATGAAATTGGAACAATGTTATTCATATAAGAACTTGAAGCGCATAATTATGTACATGTTAAAAGAGATTTATAATTTTAACAGAAAAACACATTCTAAATAAGTTCAAATTTCCGACTATAGTTTTAGCATTAAGGATAGAGTTGTTATAAGCTATAAAGATTATACACCTTTTTTATAAAAGTTAATGATGTAGACGGAACATGCATTTATAAGACACATATATACAAAAACAATCACTAGGTTTACCTCATGTTCTATCTGATTCTATAAATGTTTGGCTGTAATTCGTGTTTTGTCTGCATTCAGTGCATTAAAAATGATTACACTATCTTTTCAGGTGATCAATAATGCCGCATATAAATACTTTCTGATCGCTTGATTATGTTAAGCTGGGACTACTCACTACCCTTCTCAATATGTTTCAATATCTCTTACATCACCATTATTCAATGGCGATAATGAAAATATGTTTAATTCTGGACTGATTTACGTCCATGGATAAATATTGTTTTTATTACTGGTGATGCACTCTCTTATTCACTATATTCCAAGCTTTAGCCCCTTAAATAGTATAGTTTGTCCAAAGTACACATATGATATTTGTTGATTTCAGTGTAAGATCGTTATATTATTACACCCTCAATCTACGCAGATAGCATTAACATATTTCAAAATTTGGTGGTACTATTTAAAGCATTTGCACGAATAGCGGAATCACGTTTGTAAATATTTTTTGTTACATTACAGTAAATGAAATGAAGATACCATTTTACACTGAAATAAAAAAACATCAACGTCTTCGTATGTATTGCCTTTGAATTAATTTATATTATATGCGAACTTTGATTGATCGTACTATCATGTCGTGTATTTGACCTTAACAATATGACTTCATATAGTAGCTAACCTTTCGGCCACTACTGTAGTGGGGAAATAGTGCGTTACTTTATGCATCGTTGCCGCTTTATTTATAATGTTTGTTTTCTATATCTATAATTTATGGTTTAACTGGTCGAGTTTTACATTAAGTTTGTGGTTATTTGCCTATTAAGATAACGAACAATTTCCCACAAAACTGGCACCAAACGAGAGTGAAATGATCAACTTATCATTCAATTCAAAAAATTTAATAAGTCTGCATGAAAAGCATCGTCTCGTGTAAATAAAGATTTATTTAAAACGTTATGCATTTCTATTGGTAAGGGGTGTTTTCATTTTGCTGATAATCATTGTAATGATATTTTGGAGATGTTGATGGTCGCGGTCCGGAAATTTAAATATTGTGCTTTCGCTCTCATACCAGTGTGAAGCACTGTTCTTAGCGATCCCCTAATAATGCATCGTAATAAAGAAATAATTCATGATTGAGACTAGTCTTTTCAGCTTCAACCCCAACTGATCTATCCAATATCCCCTTATCCTTCAATTAAGGGAAAAAACTTCACACATTTTGCTTCCGGAGAGAAATCAATCCACGATTCGTTTATTTAATGTAAACGATCAATTGGCTATACAATACAGATCAATATATACGACATANAATATGCAATACCCCTTTTAGGGTAACATGCGTCCCGTAAGGTCTTACCGCTCCTTGATTGCAAGGGAGTTATGGTCATTTGATTAATACCTAGTTTGTTTCAAACAAAAATGATCAAATTAGATGCAAATGTAAATTCAGCATCTCTTTTGGTGGAAACGCGCACATTGTAAGATCATTGCGATTGTCGGACTGGTTCTGTCCGTTTTATTTAAGCCCCATTAACGCTCAAAATCAACGAATATTTCGTAAAATATTTCATAAAATAAATTTAATCCATAAAAAAAATAGTGTTCCTTATAGCAATAGCTAAACTGTCAACGCTAGATGTGGTCTGGTAACCTTTAACAAGATACAAAATGCTCTTTTTTATTTGTTTGTGATACAATATATTCAACACATGTTCATGTACCAATTTAGTGTTAATGTGTCGAATGACCAGATATCGTTGCGGGAAATCAAAATGGAATATATTGTACCATAAAAAATAAAAAAGAGCATTTTGTATCTTGTTAAATCTATGTAACCAGACCACATCTAGCGTTGACATTATGACTATTGCTATAAGGAACACGGATTGTTAATGGGTAAACTTTATTTTACGAAATATTTTACGAAATATTCGTTGATTTTGAGTGTTTATGGGGCTTTAATAACTGATATTATTGTCTTACCGAGTTGTGTTACATCATTACATATAAAATAAGCGTACATATCCACTGGTTTATGCCCAAGTATATTATTGTAAATGATAATCATTCAACCAAGTACATGCATCTGCTGTAATGTGTTTAATGCTGAACGTATTATTTTCAGGGCTCTGTGATCATGAAAGTCATTTGTGCTGGCCTGGAAAATGCGGATCTGGTTTGAAAAGAACTGCGTCTGTGCACCAAATTTTGTGCTTAGCAGCACTTCAACGTCAACTCAATGTCAATGTGAGTAGCTCAGCTTCACTCGGGTTTACTCGCAAAAGATTCTATACAAGGTGGATTTTTGCATACTATAACAAATTATATAACTGGAAACAGTTATTGACTAGTGCGCAATCGGATATTTGATTGTATTAATAAGTTGATTTCATATGGGCCCTGTTATACGGGGTGAAGACAGCAGATGGTTATTTAGTTTAAACCTTTTTATTTAAGCTCGATTACATCGAACGCCTAAGGCTTAGTGAAACGCTCTCGAGGCCGTTTCCTGGGACTAAGAACCAGTACTAATTAGTAGTTACTAGATAGTTATTTAAATAAACTAGTACATAAAACAAATTCAGCATCTTATTGTCAGCTTAGAAAAGCATGCACGATAATGCATATGCTTATACGAGTACAAACGATCCGCTAACTCATAAAATCTCACTAAAAACATAAACAGACACCTAATAAAATAATATCACAAGGGAAATAATTTTGTAATTCTGTGTTTTCTGGGTCTTTGTTGTCCGTCCTTCGGTAGACTGTCGCCAGTACGTTAAAACTGTATTTTGAGTTGTTGTACACAAAAAAGCGTTATACTAAAAATTCAATTCTTAAGCCAATGAGCATTTTATTAAATGGCGTCTTAAAAACTCTTTAGGTATTGTCCGTGCTCATCCTGTATTGTGATTGCCCAAGCTTTATTCAGAATGTGTATAGGTTAAATTTCGTTTAACCGAGCTTTATTCCGAAAGTGTATTGGTCGAATCTCGTATGGGCGAAGTTTTTTTCTGGATGTGTACTGTTTTGATCTCGTATTGGCCAAGGGTTTCCGTATGGCAGATTTGTTTTCCCGAAATAGAGGACATAGTATACAAAAATCTGATTGTGAATGGTGAAGGTATATATTAACAGTGGCATATATGTGCATGCTTATAAAAAATATCATCATATAAAACGGTTGCCTATCAATCATATAATTTTCTTCTGGTGTTCCGTACCGGGGAAACCTTTACACTGGATATTGGTCTATTATCTGAAGGCAAATCAAAGATTTCAAGACAAATAATCCAACAACAGAAATTCAATCACTAATTCAAAGTAATGTGTTTACAATTGATAGCAACGATTTGCTGAATCAAGTTGCTTACACAAAGCGAAGATCATAATACACTTACTTTTGCTCATTGTAAACAATAATTATATGGGTATTGCATTTGATGAAATGTTTGTGTAGAACTTTCGCATTTTTACGGTTTATAGGATACATTAAATAAAATGTACGTTATCAGATAAAGAGGCCTGCTTTTACCATGAACAATTTTCAGAACAATTTACAGAAAGGATTATTCTTCTTATTAGAAATATCGTCTCTGCGCATGCTCTTTACACGGTTTGCGTAGGAGTCAAATCACATGTTTCGATGCAGACTGAAAATCTTCAAAAGGTTATTTGTATTAGTGAGGACCGATACATTTTCCGTGAGCATTTTTCTTTAAAAGGTGATTGTTTTTACACAATTGTACTACAACATGGGTATTCTGCTGTACACGAAGGTCTCCAAAATGTAGTCGTCTGTCTACATAATCACTTGTTTATAACTTTACATGAAAAACTTGCTAGTACTTGGTGTAAAACTAACCCATGGTGTAGTTTATCTGTTCAATGTTTGCTCATTTTTTGCCAATATCCTATGTCGAGTCTTACCCAGTGTTCCACACACTTGTAAAAGCAAATGGTGAACTCAGCAGTCAACTTGGTAATACGTTTGTGGCATATGGTCCAACAAATACATGAACAATTGTAATCGTTAAATCGAACTTTAATGTAAATGCATGTGAATCACCTTATTTGGCTTATACTTCACTAATAAACTCGGTGTCAGAATAATGTCAAGTACTTTTAACCCATTCAGTATGTCTGAAGGAAATTACACGTTTATTTACTACGAGATAAATCATGTATCGCCAATGATATTGTGGACCAATAAAATGCCGTTTGTTTATAGGGCCTATATTTCAATTTAAAATGTTCTGCTTGTAATAAGCTGTTCAGTACACATTTTACGGCGCTCATAAAAGTGTGATATCAAAACACAAGATTAGAATATTTTATTAATAGCCCTTGAGGCAAAACGTTTTTATAAATGTTATATTTCAATTAATAGGTGATATGGCTTCAAACGGAATCCATAGATTTTTGTTATTAATTTTTTGCTAAATACACATCATTATGTTTATATAGAAAACAGTGTCCAATCCGGCCATGTTGAAAAATGTAAACCGAGCAATTGGTTTCAAATACAGCTATGAATATAAAACCCAATTTTCAATTATTTTTGTTGCGTCATTTTCACGTTCTGAGTATTTAGGAATACCCAATTCGTGTATGTAGTATTAAAGTCTCGTGTAATGAGTATTGCATTTTATTAACAAAGTATGTACCGGGTGTGTTGGTTAGAGCTTTCGCACTTTTTTACGGTTTATATAATACATTAAATAAAATAAACGTTGTCAGGAGTGACAATTTCGGTCCAAGATTACCTAAGACAAATTGCATATCTCTGATAGTAGGTGCATTATTCTTACAAAATGTTAGATTAAATAATCATAACGAGTTGTCATATGAAGCAGTAATATGAACGTTTAAATACGTGTTCTTTAGGAAGTATACGGTGATTATTCAACAAGGGTTTGATTGAGCAGCACGCGCCAAAAAATCACAAAACAAATTGTATTTAAGTATGTATTAGTTATTAATGCAATTAATTGAAGAAGCACACTACTGTTAGTATATGCAGTTAAATTATGTTGTATTACGTTTCTTAACAACGCTTTTTATATTGACGCAGTCGACAGTCAAAAATGAAAAAATGTCGACGTCAGTGGAACGGCTCAGATGACCATCATTGTGTTCTGATCAAGACAAAAGTAAATTCACATATAGAAATTGACAAAAAAAACTATAAAACCCATATACACCAGTGCTAAGGACACATGAGCAAGTAACATAAACGATTTAAGGACGTATTAATTTAAAAACCGAGATGGATCGTTAGAAAACCATAAACAATTGATGTCGTCGTTGTTCACATTGTCTGCTCTTTCGGTAACTCGCGACTGCTGGCGGTCTTGATGAATCGACGGTACTATTCATCTTAAGCACTAAATTCCACAATAAGAAGAGACAAATGATCGGTGCCAAGCCACCATACTTGAATGCATCAACATGCTGCATACTTTAAACCTTATATGATTTTTCTGACGTTCCGAGCAGCAAGAGACGTTGTCGTGCGTCATTATTACTGTAACGGTCTCATAAAAATGTACTTTGTACTGGTATTTAAAAAAATATGATATTGATTTTTGTTTCAGACAATCTACATATTGTCTTATCATTAACTCATCCAAACTGTATTGTTTACATATTAACGTCATATCTATAGGTTTAGTTATGCTGGGATAGCCCTCCTATTATTATGGCAATAGTTCTTGTTATTAATCTAACAACAAGTTTAATATTGTCTTTATTCCGTTATTTCTAGTGGACACGAACCAAAGCCCAGCCATCGAAACGTGTGCTACCACTGTTTACAGTGAAAGCAAAGATGCGTTCGAGTCGAAAAGCACTACCTCCTCTACGGAATGCAAATTTAGAGGAGACTTCTTTGGAAACATTCAACCTCACCGTCTAGTATACAGATTTGTAGCGTCGTTTAAAGTCGATGTTGTTTCCTTCGGAACAAGTCCTCCACATATACAGGAAACTTTCTTTGGGGTGACAGATTCCAGTGTAACCTTTATTACGAGAACAATTTATGGTAAAGGAATCAACTACTTATATTAATAGTATGATGATTCAATGCATTTATTATATGTTGTTATTTCACTTTGTTTTGGAAAAGTAATAGGTCAATTACTGGTTGTAATTCAAAATGGCTAACCTTTGTCTTCTTTGCGATAAAACATAGTTGTGTAAGTCAGCAAACATTTTTTTTTATTTTGATCAAGGTGTGGAAACGAAGGTACATACCGAACACATATTAACGGACAACAACCAAAGTCAGGATGTCAAAGAATTATTCACGAAGTACGATAACATATCCATCCCAAAAACCACGCTGACCGACGGAGATATGTATGTTTAAGGACAAACACTGATAGTTGAGCGTTCTACTTATCATATGTTTTTCAAGTGTTGTATAGTTGTTGAATATGCCGCCATGCCCGATACAGGCTAAACTTTAAATTAAATACAGGTCATTATCAAAATCACATCAGTAACATGATGTGTCTTTACTAAAAGATAATACAATCTGTTAATACATAATACAAGACACATTTGTTTGAATTCTCAAAACCCTGTTTTAATCCCGATAACGTTTCTTGTTGATTGCGATAACTTGTGTTTTGTATTCGACACAAATAGTGGTGGTAACGTTAATTGTTATTTTGGATAGGTTTTGTTTTGTCTACGAAGCAAAGAGTGGTGGATACCTAAAGAGCAAGAATCAGTTCACTGATCCGCACGTTATTAGCGCAGCAAAACCTTACATGAAACGAACTTCTTCAAAACGTATTTGTTACAAATACGATGCAACAAACCCTCGCCATTGTGCAGAGCAGAATGCATGCTCTACGGAACCATTGCAGCTATCAGAGAGAATTACGAGGAATCCACTCATACAAGTAGCATTTAATGGCTGGACAGATCTATTCCCAGATGGAGGACATCAAAGCCATGCCTCTGGAATTGAGTCATTTGAAGTGTATGTTAATGAGGTCGTTCCGCCGAACGGCACACTTAGTTCCCTTGTTCTGAGTAAGAAAGTGGACCATACCGCTTATACTGTTAGTCTAAACCTTACATCTGATAAACCGAAATTATACTGCATAACATTGGAAACAAAAGACTTTGCCAATAATGTTCGACATGCCAGACGTTTTGTGCTATACGACAACCACTCTTTCTTAAACACATCCTATGAGACTTTATTTAAAATAACCAGCGCTTCGAGCGCTGAACATTTCATATGGCAAACCCATCACAACGATCTTTGTGTGGTTTGGAAAGATTATTTCTACAATAAATTCTATCACGAAAACAAAGTTCTTAACCCAATAAAACCAAACGATTTGATTCCAGTCGATAGTATTTATGAACAAAATAATGGGGTTTTGCCTGTACGTGGAACGCCTAATATTGACGGAATTGTGGGGTTTGCATTCCATTGGACACGACAAAGACAGTTTTATGTTAATATCTCCGGTTCAGAATCTGTTCCAGTATTTCAAAATCAACAGTTTTGTAAAGCAGTGGACATGAAAGATGGAGATACATTTTATATACAGGTGGAGGCTTCAGATATAGCAAATAACAGGCTAGGTAGTAACAGGACAT
>VMBQ01004448.1:12516-82671 GCA_007657795.1 Dreissena rostriformis
GAGTATTGGTCAAGATGTTTGAGAATAGAGTATTGGTCAAGATGTTTGAGAATAGAGTATTGGTCAAGATGTTTGAGAATAGAGTATTGGTCAAGATGTTTGAGAATAGAGTATTGGTCAAGATGTTTGAGAATAGAGTATTGGTCAAGATGTTTGAGAATAGAGTATTGGTCAAGATGTTTGAGAATAGAGTATTGGTCAAGATGTTTGAGAATAGAGTATTGGTCAAGATGTTTGAGAATAGAGTATTGGTCAAGATGTTTGAGAATAGAGTATTGGTCAAGATGTTTGAGAATAGAGTATTGGTCAAGATGTTTGAGAATAGAGTATTGGTCAAGATGTTTGAGAATAGAGTATTGGTCAAGATGTTTGAGAATAGAGTATTGGTCAAGATGTTTGAGAATAGAGTATTGGTCAAGATGTTTGAGAATTGAGCTACTAATTATATGTTCTAGGGTCGTACAAGTGATTGATGTTAAGGATACTGGGCGATAGTTCTCTGGTTTGCTTTGATCCCCTTTTTTGTATATAGGAACCACATTGGCAGATTTTCAGTCAAATGGTATAAGCCCTTGGTCCAGGGAGGCATGAAAGAAAGTTGTATAAATGTGAGCCAGTTCTGTTGCTAATTCCTTCAACAGCTTTGCTGTTAATTGGTCGGGGCCAGCTGCTTTGTGTGGTTCAATATTGGCCAATAGTCTCCGTACGCCTTCTCGTGTGAATGTTATTCGGTCTACTGGAGGATGGGGGCTAGGTCCCATAGTGGGGATGGTTGCTGTGTCCTCGTCTTTAGTGAAGACAGAAGAGAACTGATCATTCAGTATGTTGGCCTTAGTTGCGCTTTTGGAGTGTAGAATGCCAATCTTGTCTTTTAAGGTTGATACCCCACTGTTGTCTGTTCTTTTACTCTTAATGAACCACCAGAATCGTTTTGGGTTTGAGGTTGAGTCTGGACTGATTATGTTTGTCATATAGTCATTGTAGGCAGATTGACATGCGTTTTTCGAAGCTATTTTGAGCTGTTCATATCTTCTTTTATCCTTAGGTTGTTAAGATTTTCTAGCTTTTGCGAATGCTCTCTTTTTCCTGCGGCTTAGTTGCATCACTTCTCTATTGATCCATGGCTGGCTAAATCTTTGACTGGTCATTTTTGAAGGAACACAGGTGTCTAGAATGTTAATTAATTTGTGTTTTATGTATTCCCACATTTCATCAACATTACATGAAATGTTAATTTCTGCAGGAATTGTTGTTGAAAGTCCATGCAGTTAGTTTTCAAGGATAGTATATCGGCCCTTTTCCACAGATGGATGCGGCGGCTAACTGGTTTGGTTCGTTTGGCTGAAGCATTTGACACAATGAGCACTATGTCGTGGTCTCCAATTCCTGGAATAGTTGTGCATATTGTGATCAATGAGGGTCTGTTTGTGAAGAAGAGATCCAGGGTTTTCTCCTTTCTAGTTGGATGTGTGACCATTTGTTGTAGATCAATCACAGGATTCAGCTATGTCGAGGAATAACTGATTAATTCCGATAGAGTTTTGATTTCCTTCAACGGAATTTGTAGCCCATTTCTGGGAGATTCAGGTCGCCACCGATCCACAGTACTGCATTTTTGTATTTGTTCTTGATATTTTCAAGCTCCCTACAAATGTCTTCGCAGAATGTTTGGCTACTGCTGGATGGTCTGTAGATAGTACCAATAATCAATGGTTTGTTCTTATCTAGGGTGATTTTAACAAATATGGATTCTGTATCATATGTCATTGGAATTTCCTCGTATATTAAGTCATTCTTGATAGCCAGTAGGACACCACCATATCCGTCATCCCTGTCTCTACGAATAATGTTGTAATTATGATGGAATATTTCTGAGCTATGTTTTGAAGGATTCAGCCAGGTTTCAGTTCCCATGATGATTGTAGGGTTTACAGAGTCAATTATGTGCCAAATTTCTTCTTTTTTTGTTCTTCACGCTCTGAAAGTTAACATGCAATATCTTCAAGCTGCGGAATGATGGAGTTACTTGTTTCTTTTTGAGAGATGCAACAGGCGACGAGCAAGATATAGGTGGACATGGGCTGAGGATGGATGAAACATCTGAAGACGATAATTCGCTAAAAGATTTTTCTGATGGTGTTATATAAGAGCAAATAGACTGGAGGCGAAGTTAGGCATTCCACAATTGTCACAGTGCCATGATAGGTTGCTATAATTGCTGAGTACCTCATATGTGTGGGTGGACATTCACATACACTTGGTGTGGTACCACTGTTAACAGTCATCACAAGCCACTCCGTGTTGCTTCCAGGTTACCGCTTTCTCACAGATCTTACAGGGATACTTGGGTTGGCATGGGCCCGGATTTAGCTCAACATCCGAAGAGTTTGCCCTCAGCAATATTGAAATGTATAGAAAGGTAAGTAGCTTACCACGATTGGTGGTGAGTAATGATAGTGTACCAAGACGTCTTGACACTGTCATATATTTGACAGCCTCTGACTGGTAGTTCACATGTCTGAAGAAGTCTGAAAAGCCTGGAGAGCTGTTGTTGATGTATGGTGGTGTTGAATGGGTTTTACAGGCACTAAGGATTGCCAATAGAGTGGCGATGAAACAGAAATGCTGAGTCCAATACATTTTACGAGTCGATCCTGCGTTCACCGAAAGTGGGTGGGGTAATCATGAGGTTATCATGAAAAACGTTTCAAGAGCGACCAAACGCTATTTCTTCCAGCCTGTAGCGGTGTTGTTTGATAGGGTACCAAACTTCCCAAAAATATACAAAACAAAAGTAATCTGCTAATCAAAATAACAACTTAATAAATTAATTTTCTTATCTGGTTTTCGGAAAACGTCCTACACCGTGCATGCGCAAGCCTTAGTCATCGAGACAAAGGAAAATGACTGGTGTGAAAACAAAACAAAGGTGTAATTGTATATCTTAGATAAACAATAAACACTGATTTGTCCCTGAACGGTCAACAGATTTACCACTTTTACCTCAAAGTGGTCACTTTATTAAAGATTTGGACATCAAAATACACTAAAATCAGCAGTCGCTGGTCGCATAAAGACAAAAGTCGCTAAATAAAATATGAAAATATAGTAAAAACGCTCGGGGGTACTCAAAGTGGTCGCATAAGACAAAAGTCGCTTAATTCAAGTGGTCGTAAGCACAAGATTGACTGTATAATGGATTTTTTTTTAAATCCCCACAAAATGAAAATGTACATGCGCGCATCGACACAGTTTTAATATACAGCCAAAATGTTTACAAAATACAGTTGCCTTTAATGAAAAGTCATGGAAAGGTGCTTATAATACTAATTATATAGACAGAAATTTTCCAAATTACATTTAGAACATGAAATTAACATTTTTGGAGAAAATTACCAAACATAATGTCCATTGCAAGTTTGATATCTTATTCCCAATTCACATAATACAATGTTAAATGATTTATATCGTAAATCTGTATTTGTGACAAATTATGTAAACCTGTAGAGTATATTTGTAATAAAAGGTTTTCAAAACAATTTAAGAGGGTGGAGTGTAGGGCTGTAACGATTCACCGGTAAACCGGTTTATCGCGGTGCGTGTCGTAAAAAAAATCACACCGCGGTACAGCGTTGCCGCATCGGTTTTTTAATCTAATAAATCTTTCATGAATACAGAGGATAAATACATAACATATTTTGATATAATTATCGTTTTGAAAAGGGTAGAAGCGATCAAAAAGGGTTAAATAAATAATCCGTTAATATCATGCAGGTCAAGCAAGCGCTTCCATGTGTAGATGTTTAACTTTCATGTTTAAAACACTGAGCTATGCAAATAATTTCATAATTATCAGAAACATGTTTATTCTATTTCTTTCTTTCTTTCTTTAGTATATCGCTCGTTCAAAACATGGTACTTCTGAATCATGTTATCTTTAGATGCTAAATAAGTCGAGGAAAAGTCAGAACGCTATGGATATTTAGTAATGGGCTCCTCTGACTCCACATTTTAAACATGTCCTTGAAGCGTTCGATTAACACAGATCGTATTCACAGCTATTGTGAAACAACATGGCGGACATTGTCCAAAAACACTCGAATGACATTAACAATGAGTAAATAATTGTGAAAAACAAGAAAGCGAAAAGCGATAGTTGGCAACATTTTGGCCTGAAACTTAATACAAAGTCAAATCAATTAGTTCATAATGTTGCCGTCTGTTTCCATTTCAATCTGGAACATGATGGTCAGTGTTTTCAGATTAATAAAGTTGTAAAACCTGTTATTCTGCAGTTTTCTTCACAGATAAACATTCTGTAAAATATCGCGATACAGTGTTGCCGTATCACGATTTATCATACCACTGCATTGATATCTGACTGATATAACGTTGCATGATATATTTTTTTATATCATGTTCAACAGGAAGTTCTTATATCAGTCGATGTGTCATATTACTAAGACTTAACAAAGAAGTTATATTTTATTGTAAAAAATAATCAGATTCATCAAAACAAACAATTTGATACCATGATGTATTACATTTTATCCACAGCAACACAAACAGCAAAAAACGTTTTTTTCCAAATATTTAAAATGAATGTGTAAATGCTGATGACGTCATGTTCTACAGGAAGTTGTTAAATCAGTCGATGTTTGGATGTAAGTCATTTTACTCGGAATGAACTATAAAGTCATCATGTTTAGTAAAATCAAATCAGATTCAACAAAACAAACACTTTGATACACTTTGATACCAGGATGTATTATATTTAAGACACAAAAAGAAAACAATAAACATATTATAAATTTTACAAATTATTATTTTACAAATATTAAGCGCAAGTGCTCATGACGTCATTAGTAACAAGTCAAACGTCAACGATCATATTCATTCCCGCTTAAAATGCAGCGTCATAGCGATTTTGTTTAAATTATTTCTTTTAAAACGGGGACTTAGAGAGAGGTATGATAAACAGAAAAACAGGTTACTGCCTAATCTTTTTGAAATATATCAGGCTCGGCACGAATAAAATAACGGCTCTGCAAGCCTCGCCGTAATATTATTCTAAGCCTTGCCTGATATAATACAAAAAGATCAGGCAGTAACCTGTTATTCTCTATATACCGCGCTACGCTCACGGCGTATCGTGACAGCCCTAGTGGAGTGTGAACCTGTTGTTTCTGCTTAAGGTTGCTTTATCAGATACGATAGTTTAATGCTCACCCTTGATAGTTTAATGCTCACCCTCGATAGTTTAATGCTCACTTTTGATAGTTTAATGCTCATCCTCCAGTTTAATGCTCATCCTCCAGTTTAATGCTCACCCTCAAGTTTAATGCTCGCCCTCAAGTTTAATGCTCACCCTCCAGTTTTATGCTCACCCTCGAAAGTTTAATGCTCACCCTCCAGTTTAATGCTTGCCCTTGATAGTTTAATGCTCACCCTCCAGTTTTACACTCTTCCTCAATAGTTTAATGCTCACTCTCGATAGTTTAATGCTCACTCTTGATAGTTAAATGCTCACCCTCGATAGTTAAATGCTCACCCTCTAGTTAAATGTTCACCCTCTAGTTAAATGCTCACCCTCTAGTTTTATGCTCACTCTCGATAGTTAAATGCTCACCCTCTAGTTAAATGCTCACCCTCAATAGCTTAATGCTCACCCTCAATTAGTGGCATTCTAAGTCCCGAACTTTGTAATATAGATTGCATGTGATGGTTATGGATTGAAATGCTTAAATTCTAGTTTTATGCTTACCCTCTAGTTTAATGCTCACCCTCGATAGTACAATTCTCACTCTCTGGTAAAATGTTCACCCTCCAGTGTAATGCTTAACCTCTAGTTAAATACTCACCTTGAGAGTTAAATGCTCACCCTTGATAGTTTAATACTCACCCTTGATAGTTTAATGCTCACCCTTGATATTTAAATACTCACCCTTAATAGTTTAATTCTCACCCTTGATAGTTTAATGCTCACCCTCAATAGTTGAATGCTTGCCCTCCATAGTTTAATGCTTACCAACTAGTTTAATGCTCGCCCTCTTGTGTAATGCTTGCCCTCTAATTTGATGCTCACCCTCTAGTTTAATGCTCACCCTCTAGTTTAATGCTCACCCTCTTATTTAATGCTCACCCTCTAGTTTAAAGCTCACCCTCTTGTTTAATGCTCACCCTCCAGTTTAATGCTCACCCTCTAGTTTAATGCTCACCCTCTAGTTTAATGCTCGCCCTTCAATTTAATGCTCACCCTCTAATTTAATGATCACCCTCTAGTTTAATGCTCACCCTCAATAGTTTAATGCTTGCCCTCTAGTTTAATGCTCACCCTCTAGTTTAATGCTCACCCTCTAGTTTAATGCTCACCCTCTAGTTTAATGCTCACCCTCTTATTTAATGATCACCCTCTAGTTTAATGCTCACCCTCAATAGTTTAATGCTCACCCTCTAATTTAATGCTCACCCTCGACAGTTTAATGCTTACCCTCTAGTTTAATGCTTACCCTCTAGTTTAATGCTCACCCTGTAATATAAAGCTCACCCTCTAGTTTAATTCTCACCCTCTAGTTTAATGCTCACCCTCTAATTTAATGATCACCCTCTAGTTTAATGCTCACCCTCAATAGTTTAATGCTCACCCTCTAATTTAATGATCACCCTCTAGTTTAATGCTCAACCTCAATAGTTTAATGCTTACCCTCTAGTTGTCCCCTACAGAGCTCCAGATAAGCATCGTTTTATCGTTATTAAGGTTTGTTTTTAAAGAAAAACGAAAAGAAAATCAAAATCCATCGTATCAAAATGAATTGAGACTGACGGATCCGAATTATGACCGGCCGTTTGATCGTACGGAATTTCCGNAATGCTCACTCTCTAGTTTAATGCTCACCCTCTTGTTTAATGCTCACCCTTTAGTTTAATGCTCACTCTCTAGTTTAATGCTCAGCCTTGATAGATAAATGCACACTAAAGTTTAATGCTCACCCTCTAGTTTAATGCTCACCCTCTAGTTTAATGCTCACCCTTGATAGTTTAATGCTCACCCTCAATAGTTTAATGCTCGCCCTCTAGTTTAATGTTCACCCCCGATAGTTTAATGCTTACCCTCTAGTTTAATGCTCGCCCTCTAGTTTAAAGCTCACCCTTTAGTTCAATGCTCACCCTCTAGTTAAATGCTCACCCTTGATAGTTTTATGCTTACCCTCGATAGTTTAATGCTCGCCCTCGATAGTTTAATGCTTACCCTCTAGTTAAATGCTCGCCCTTTAGTTTAAAGCTCACCCTCTAGTTTAATGCTCGCCCTTTAGTTAAATGCTCACCCTTGATAGTTTGATGCTCACCCTTTAGTTAAATGCTCACCCTCGATAGTTTATTGCTTACCCTCGATATTTTAATGCTCACCCTCTAGTTTAATGCTAACCCTCCAGTTTAATGTTAACCCTCTAGTTTAATGCTCATCCTCTAGTTAAATGCTTATCCTCTAGTTTATTGCTCACCCTCGATAGTTTAATGCTTACCCTCGATAGTTTAATGCTCACCCTCTAATTTAATGCTCACCCTGAATAGTTTAAGACTCACCCTTGATAGTTAAATTTTCACCCTTGATAGTTTAAGACTCACCCTTGATAGTTTAATTCTCACCCTTAATAGTTTAATGCTCACCCTCAATAGATTTATGCTCACCCTCGATAGTTTAATGCTTACCCTCTAGTTTAACGCTCGCCCTCTAGTTTAAAGATCACCCTCTAGTTAAATGCTCACCCTCTAGTTAAATGCTCACCCTTCATAGTTAAATGCTTACCCTCGATAGTTTAATGCTCACCCTCAATAGTTTAATGCTTACCTTCTAGTTTTATGCTCGCCCTCTAGTTTAAAGCTCACCCTCTAGTTTAATGCTCACCCTCTAGTTAAATGCTCACCCTTGATAGTTTGATGCTCACCCTTAAGTTAAATGCTCACCCTCGATAGTTTATTGCTTACCCTTGATAGTTTAATGCTCACCCTCTAGTTTAATGCTTACCCTCCAGTTTAATGTTAACCCTCAATAGTTTCATGCTTACCCTTGATTGTTTAATGCTCACCCTCTAGTTTAATGCTCACCCTTGATAGTTTAATGTTTACCCTCAAGTTTAATGCTTGCCCTCTAGTTTAATGCTCGCCCTCTATTTTTAAAGCTCACCCTCTAGTTTAATGCTCACCCTCTAGTTTAATGCTCACCCTTGATATATGGACACATATAGATTAGTAGTTATTCTTTTTTTTTATTCAGTTCCACCAACCTTGCAAAACTTGGCAGGTAAAGGGAAGGGTGTGAAGATACGGCGAGGCAATGCCAGAAAGCGAGGTCCATCCGAGGGACAGCTGAAGTACAAGGTAGGAGGAGTGGTTGGAAAATGTCTGCGTAGTTTAATTCCCAAGTAGTTGCTCATGTATTGCTTCACCTGTCTGGTTGTGCAAGGTTGTTTGTGCACAGATTTTTAAAGGGTGTGAGTACAGGGATGTAAATAAGCTGCTACACACTATCCCTTGGCCCCTAAAAGTTTGAAAGAGGATTTACTTGAGTCACCATATTGGTTGGCTTGACAAGTTACATTTGGTGTCCTTCGATTCACTTCTTCATTTTGTGTGATATACATGAAACTTCTCCGACAGCCTATTCATAAGTAGTAGTAGCATGTGACATTTTTCCTTGTTTTAGCTCAAAATGGTTGACTGTCTGCCACCTTGGTAGTAGTAGAGTGTGATATTTTTCCTTGTTTTAGCTCAAAATGGTTTAGTGGTAGCTATCTTGGTAGAAGTAGCGTGTGACGTTTTTCCTTGTTTAAGCTCAAAACGGTTGACTGCCCGCCATCTTGGAAGCGTGACATTTTTCCCTGATTAAGCTCAAAATGGCTGACTGGCAGCCATCTTGGTAGTAGCTGCTAGTGACATTTTCCTTCTTTAAGTAGTACTAGCGTGTGTCATTATCCCTGCCAAAGGCAGAGGGATATTGTTTTGGCGTTGTCCATCCGGCTGGGGTTGTTGTGTCTGGAGCCATATCTTGGAAGTGCTTTGGTGGATTTCATTGAAACTTGTTATGAGTATATATATGGATAAGAGGATGATGCACGCCAAATAGCATTGTACACCATCTGTTAATAACGGAGTTATGGCCCTTTGTATATATTTTGTGTTAATGCAGCATGTGGAGGTATACGTCGTGTCTGTGACAAAGCTCTAGTTTGGCGGGGGATATCAATTCAACAAATTTGCTTGTTTTTCCTTGTTTAAGCTCAAAACCGTTGACTTGCGGCCAGCTTGGTAGTGGTAGCGTGTGACATTTTTCCTTGTTTAAGCTCAAAATGGTTGACTGGCAGCCATCTTGGTACATGTAGTATAAACATGTCATTGTGATGTTTTTTCAATGAATATGCTCAAAGCGGCTGACTGGCAGCCATATTTATAGTAACTGTTGTAGCGTGTAACATTTTTCCCTGATTAAACTCAAAATGGTTGACTGGCAGCCATCTTGGTAGAATTAACGTGACTGATGTTTTTTCAATGATAAAGCTCAAAATGGTTGACTGGCTGCCATATTGGTAGAAGAAGCATGTGACATTTGTCCTGATTAAGCTTACAATTGTTGACTGGCAGCCATCATGGTAGTAGTAGTGTGTGACATTTTTCAATGATTACGCATAAAATGGTTGACTGGAAGCCATATTGGTAGTTGTAGTGTGTGACATTTGTCCTGAATAAGCTAAAAATTGTTGACTGGCGGCCAACTTGGTCTTAGTAACGTGTGACAATTTATCCTAATTAAGCTAAAAAAAAATGGCTGACTGCCTTCCATATTGGTACTAGTAGCATTTGATAGTTTTCCCTGATTAAGATCAAAATGGCTGACTGGCAGCTATCTTGGTAATAGTAGCGTCTGACATTTTCCTTGATTTAGCTCGAAATGGCTTACTGGCGGCCATGTTGGTACATGTAGTAGTAGAGTGTGACATTTTTCCCTGATAACGCTCAAAACGGTTGCCTGGTGGCCATATTGGATAAATAATTTTTGTTAAAATTATTTCTTCAATTTGTATTCGATTTTACATGAAACTTATTAGCAGTAGAAGTGTATTACATAATGCTTGTGCTGATCAGATTCAAGAATTAAGGCAGACACTAGCCATTTTGGTGATAACATTGAGAATCAGTTGTACAGAAACCTGTTAATACCAATAACACCTCTTTGTATCAATTTGGTAGATACCTATATAAATAAATTGTTGAGATACTATTTATTATCAATAAGTTTAAATCGGTTTATACCATTTGTGATGATACTTGTGACTTGATATTTGTTTAGCACATTGTGTCACTTATGCCTGCTAACCTGCTAATAATAATTGTACATAACTGATACCAGACTTGGTGAAAGACCGTCACAATTTACAAGCCAGACTGGCCTGCGAGGAGACAAAATTTACAGGCCAGTTGAAAATTTCACAGGCCTCAATTATAAGTGTTTGACCAAGGAGGGCATAGAGGCATGTCATTTTAACTAATGGTTGATTCATGAAATGGCAAAAAATAGTGCGAAAAGCCTGATTTGGGTAAATAAATTAAGTATGTTAGTTTCAGTTTGGGAATAATATTTACGCCTATAATCATACATACTTAAGTGTTATTGATGTATTTAACTAGGATTAATTAATATATTTAATATGTTTACTTTTCCTTAAGATATCTTCCATTTCACTAACATGCCATTACAGTAAATTGTATACATGTAGAGACTCTGGCCTACGAGGAGACAATATCGTTGATCCTAATTGAGTTCTGCTGATTGTTTCAGAAACGACAGGCTGACCCATTGAAGAGTTTCCAGTTCAAAGGGCTTAGTGCGAACAAGAAAAGAAAAACAGAAAAATAAGAGACATTTCACACATACTTGTTGATGAATCATATTATAAAAATATGTCTTTACAGGAGGTTATTGAAAACAGTTGTAAAGTATGGACGCTTTTACAAAATAAACTGAACCCCACTTGTCCTGCTGTATTGGTTTCTGTTTTATGTATACACATATAATTTATCGGCAATAAGCTTTTTAACCAGGTTTTCCGCAGGAAAAAACTGGTTATTAGATTGTTGAATGTCGGCGGGCGGGCGGAACAAGCTTGTCCGGCCATAACTATGTCATTCATTGTGAGATTTTAAAATCATTTGCCACATTTGTTCACCATTATTGGACGGTGTGTCATGCGAAAGAATTACGTCAATATCTCCAAGGTCAAGGTCACACTTTGAGTTCAAAGGTAAAATAATGGCCATTAATGAGCTTGTCCGGGCCATATCTATGTCGTTCATTGTGAGATTTTAAAATCATTAGGCACATTTGTTCACCATCATCGGACGGTGTGTCATGCGAAAGAATAACGTTGATATCTTCAAGGTCAAGGTCACATTTTTAGTTTAAAGGTCAAAAACGGCCATAAATGAGCTTGTCCGGGCCATCACTATGTCGTTCATTGTGAGGTTTTAAAATCATTTGGCACATTTGTTAACCATCATTGGATGGTGTGTCATGCGAAAGATTTATGTCGATATCTGCAACATCAAGGTCACACTTTGAGTTCAAAGGTAAAAAATGGCCATAAATGATCTTGTCTGGGCCATAACTATGTTATTCATTGTGAGATTTTTTAATTACTCTGTAAATTTGTTCACAATCATTGGACGGTGTGTCATGCTAAGGAATTACGTCGATATCTCCAAGGTCAAGGTCACACTTTGAGTTCAAAGGTCAAAAATGGCAATAAATGATCTTGTCCGGGCCATATCTATGTCATTCATTGTGAGATTTTAAAATTACTCAGTGCATTTGTTCACGTCAATATCTCCAAGGTCAAGGTCCCACTTGGAGTTCAAAGGTCTAAAATGGCCATAAATGAGCTTGTCCGTGCCATAACTATGTCATTAATTGTGAGATTTTAAAATGACTATGTACATTAATTTTGTTCACAGTCATTGGACGGCGTGTCATGCGAAAGAGTTCAAAGGTCAAAATGGCCATAAATGATAATGGCATAATAATTCTTAAAACTCGCCATAGATTAGCTTCTCTTGTTTTGTGAAGATAGCATGCAAAATATTCTGTGTCAATGCAGCATGTGGGGGTATACATCATGTCTGTGACAAAGCTCTAGAATTTATAAATATATTTTCTTGAAAACCTGGTTTTGTGACAATTTTGTCCCTTGTTTTTAAATAGCACTGTGTGCAAACAACTGGGTGGGGTAACGACCTAGAAGCACTACCAACTGACCAACCATCTAAAAAGTGGACACTGAGAACAACGGTCACCTGTCTACGAAGGTCACTTTGACAATTTCCCTTGACTGACCGCTGTTCTCAGGTTGGACTGTATACATAAACGTGAGAACGGTCACTTTGACAATTTCCCTTGACTGACCGCTGTTCTCAGGTAGGACTGTATACATAAACGTGCGAACAAGTCAGTGGGAATTACTGAGTAATCTGCAGTAATCTGTTAGCGCTTTCCTTGTTGAACCATTTGTCATTTCCAGGTATGCATACAAATTATTTCGGCGGTTGTGCTTGGAGTCTAAATTGATTTCAGCACATGTACATCTATATTGTTGGCATTGAACATAACGTAAAATCCCGTCACGCTGGATTTGCTTCCTTTCTTTGACCATGACATACAGTTTATGGAAAACACCGAAATTCTTGGTAAGAACGCCAATGTGCTGTTCCTAAAGAAATCCAAAAAGTGCAAACCGCCGCGCCAGGCGTCCTGTTATCTGTTTTTTCCGTGTGTATGCGACGTCCATAGTATTTTCACTGAATTTATTCTTCTTTTTTGAAAGGATTCTTATACGACTCTACTGTGACCTTGGCCTTTCTGCACTTCGACTCCACTGCGACCATACAGTGTCCGGGTTGAGTGAATAGACATCTGACTTCTTTTGCAGAAATATACGCATCACTTCGTTTACACCTCATTTGATTTTACTGAAATACGCTCTCAGATACGTCAAACATTGGAAAACCATGCGTGCATTTCTAGATTTATAGACCAGATAAAAAATCGTTTAAAATTACCAAAAGGAAAGTATTTTTTGCTGACGTCATTGAATCATATACTGCATCATTTCATCCGATGTACCCGGAACTGATATTTGAAGTGTATCCGAGACGGAATGAGAGCAAGATAACCTTACATAATTGTATACGTCGGTAGATTAAACACTTTACGCGTTCTTTTTCGAAAACTTGTTAAAAAGCTGGTTTTCGCGGTCCGTTTGTTTAAATGTAATAATAGAATTGTAAGAGCAAGGACATGGCTTGTTTAAATAAATAGACCAAAACATGCAGTTTCTGGAAAACACCGATAGTCTTAGGAAGAACGCCATTGTGCTGTTCGTAAAGATATCTAATAGCGAAAACCACCGCTCCCATATCCTCCTATCTGTTTTCTCCGTGTGTATGCGACGTCCTTAGCGTTTTCACTGCATGCATACTACTTTCTTTGCGTGTCTAATACGACCCTACTGTGACCTTAGCGTTTGCACTTCGACCATACAGCAACTTCGTTGAGTGCATAGACACTGACCTTTTTGCAGGAATGTCCATTTATGTCCAAGCTTCAATTCATGAATACGTCATTTGATTTTATTAAGTTCACTAGCTCAGCGTTATATCCAAATCTAAAATTATTCGATTACAATGAATTCACTGGCTCAGCATTATGCCCAAATGTAAGGTTATTCGATTGTAATCAATTCATTAGCTCAGCGTTATGCCTAAATCTAAGGTTATTAGATTGTAATGAATTCACTGACTCAGCGTTATGCCCAAATGTAAGGTTATTCGATTGTTATGAATTCACGAGCTCAGCGTTATGCCTAAATGTAAGGTTATTAGAGTGTAATGAATTCACTAGCTCAGTGTTATGCCCAAATCTAAGGTTATTTGATTGTAATGAATTCACTGGCTCAGCGTTATGCCCATATGTAAGGTTATTCGATTGTTATGAATTCACTGGCTAAGCCTTATGCCAAAATCTAAGGTTATTCGATTGTAATGAATTCACTAGCTCAGCGTTATGCCCAAAAGTTAGGTTATTCTATTGTAATGAATTTACTAGCTCAGCGTTATGCCTAAATCTAAGGTTATTCGATTGTAATGAATTCATTAGCTCAGCGTTATGCCCAAATGTAAGGTTATTCGATTGTAATGAATTTACTAGCTCAGCGTTATGCCTAAATCTAAGGTTATTCGATTGTAATGAATTCACTAGCTCAGTGTTATGCCTAAATGTAAGGTTATTCGATTGTAATGAATTCACTAGCTCAGCGTTTAATGAATTCATTAGCTCAGCGTTATACTCAAATGTAAGGTGATTAGATTGTAATGAATTCACTAGCTCAGCGTTATGCCAAAATGTAAGGTTATCCGATTTAAATGAATTCATTAGCTCTGCGTTATGCCACAATGTAAGGTTATTCGATTGTAATGAATTCATTAGCTCAGCGTTATGCCCAAATGTAAGGTTATCCGATTTAAATGAATTCATAAGCTCAGCTTATGCCTAAATGTAAGGTTAATCGAAATGATTAAATTCATTAGCTCTGCGTTGTGCCCAAATGTAAGGTTGTTCGATTTTAATGAATTCAGTAGCTCAGCGTTATACTCAAATGTAAGGTTATTCGATTTCGATCAATTCACTAGCTTAGCGTTATTCCCAAATGTAAGGTTATTAGATTTTAAGAATTCACTAGCTCAGCGTTATGCCCAAATGTAAGGTTATTCGATTGCACTGAATTCACTAGTTCAGCGTTATGCCCTAATGTTAGATTATTCGATTGTACTGAATTCACTAGCTCAGCGTTATGCCCAAATGTAAGGTTATTTGATGGTAATGAATTCACTAGCTCAGCGTTATGTCCAAATCTAAGGTTATTCGATTTCAATGAATTCACTAGCTCAGCGTTATGCCCAAATGTAAGATTATTAGATTGTAATGAATGCACTCGCTCAGCGTTATGCCCAAATGTAAGGTTATTCGATTGTAATGAATTCACTAGTTCAGCGTTATGCCCTAATGTTAGGTTATTCGATTGTACTTAATTCACTAGCTCAGCGTTATGCCCAAATGTAAGGTTATTTGATTGTAATGAATTCACTAGCTAAGCGTTATGCCCAAATGTAAGGTCGTTAATGAATTCACTAGCTCAGCGTTATGCCCAAATGTAAGGGTCGTTAATGTATTCACTAGCTCATAGTTATGCCCAAATGTAAGGGTCGTTAATGAATTCACAAGCTGAGCGTTATGCCCAAATGTAAGGGTCGTAGGCGCGGAAGTCAAGACGCCGACTTCATCTCCTGAGAGAGGCTCATGGATGTACAAGCATTGCTAGACGCAAAGAAATATAAACCAAGGCCAACAAGGATGTACTAGCATTGCTAGACGTAAAGAAACATGAGCCAAGGCCAACAAAGGAAAGCTGCTCAGGAGCGACTTGATCGAACAGGACAAACAAATATGGTGGAATGGCTTCTGAAACACCCACATACCTCAATATATAAAATAAAATAGTATTATAGTTAGCGAAATGTACTCTTAGGTATTACGTCAAACATTGTGAAAACCATGCATGCATTTAAGAATTATAGACTAGATAAAATAGTAGTTTAAAATTAACATAAGGATAGTATTTTTTTTCTGACGTCATTGAATCATATAATGCACCATTTCATCCGATTAACTCATATTTGAAATGCATCCGTGACGGATCGAGAGCAAGATAACTTTCACATCATTTTACACGTAGGTAGATCAAACACTTTGCGCGTTCTATTTTGAAAACTCATTAAAAAAAGCTGGTTTTCACGGCCCGTTTGCTTCAATGTTATACTAGAATTGTAGGAGCGAATACATGGATTGTTTAAATAAATTGGCAAAAACATGCAGTTTCTGGAAAACACCGATAGTCTTAGTAAGAACGCCAACGTGCTGTTCGTAAATAAATCAAAATAGCGTTTAGCGCCGCGCCAGAAGTCTTGCTATCTGTTTTCTTCGTGTGTATGCGACGTCCTTGTTGTATTTAAGAGTTTAGTTACAGGCCGTTTCCGCGTCTTCACGACTACATATGGTATCGATCTGCCCCTGTGACCTTAGGGGGGGGGATATTTAATTTTGAGCCAAATTAGGTCAAATTTACCTCGGCTTCCCGGGTAAACACCAAAGAGATAAATTAGATTCAAAAAGGCCAGCGCACGATGGCCAATGAGCCCTTAATATGCGCTTGTAAACAATTTAAAGACAATTCATGTCTGGTTCTCCTTAAAAGGACATTAGCTGGATTAGCAGAGCCGCCCGCAGAAGTTCCCCTTTCCGACAAGTCTTCAAGAAAATCCTCTGCGGGTGACTCTCGCCCCGGTCGCGACGCCCACGCTCCAGCAGCTGACCGAGGCTCTGGATTGCGACGTCCTTAGCGCTTTCACTGCATTTATACTACGTTCTTTGCGTGTCTTATACGACCTTACTGTGACCTTGGCATTTGCTCTTCGACTGCACTGCGACCATACAGCGTCTGCGTCGAGTGACGCTGACTTTTTTGTAGATTTTTTCATTGATGTCTACGCTTCATTTGGGCATAACACCTCATTTGATTTTAATGAATTCACTAGCTCAGCGTTATGCAAAAATGTAAGGTTATTCGATTGTAATGAATTCACTAGCTCAGCGTTATGCCCAAATCTAAGGTTATTCGATTGTAATGAATTCACTAATGAATTCACTAGCTCAGCGTTACGCCCAAATGTAAGGTTATTCGATTGTAATACATGTATTCAATTCACTAGCTCAGCGTTATGCCCAAATGTAAGGTTATTCGATTTTAATGAATTCACTCGCTCAGCGTTATGCCCAAATGTAAGGTTATTCGATTTTAATGAATTCACTCGCTCAGCGTTATGCCCAAATTTAAGGGTCGTTAATGAATTCACTAGCTCAGCGTTACGCCCAAATGTAAGGGTCGTTAATGAATTCACTAGCTCAGCGTAATGCCCAAATGTAAGGGTCGTTAATGAATTCACTAGCTCAGCGTTATGCCCAAATGTAAGGGTCGTTAATGAATTCACTAGCTCAACGTTATGCCCAAATATAAGGGTCGTTAATGAATTCACTAGCTCAGCGTTATGCCCAAATGTAAGGGTCGTTAATGAATTCACTCGCTCAGCGTTATGCCCTAATGTTAGGGTCGTTAATGAATTCACTAGCTCAGCGTTATGCCCAAATGTAAGGGTCGTTAATAAATTTACTAGCTCAGCGTACTGCCCAAGTGTAAGGGTCGTTAATGAATTCACTCGCTCAGCGTTCTGCCCTAATGTAATGGTCGTTAATGAATCACTAGCTCAGCGATATTCCCAAATGTAAGGGTCGTAGACGCGGAAGTAAAGACGCCGACTTCATCTCCGAAGAGAGACTCAAGGCTGTACCAGCATTGCTAGACGTAAAGAAACGTAATCCAAGGCCAACAAAGGAAAGCTGCTCAGGAGCGACTTGATCGAACAGGACAAACAAATATGGTGGAATGACTTCTGAAACACCCACATACCTCTATATATAATATACAATTATATTATAGTTAGCGAAATGTACTCTCATGTATTACGTCAAACATTGTGAAAACCATGCATGCATTTAAGATTTATAGACCAGATTAAAAGTTTAAAATTACCACAAGGATAGTATTTTTTTGCTGACGTCATTGAGTCATATACTTATCATTTTATCCGATGTACTCATATTTGAAATGCATCCGAGAAGGAACGAGAGCAAAATAATCTTCACATAATTGTATGCGTAGGTTAATCAACACTTTGCGCGTTCTATTTTGAAAACTAGTTAAAAGGCTGGTTTTCACGGCCCGTTTGCTTAAATGTTATAATAGAATTATAAGAGCGAATACATGGCTTGTTTAAATAAATTGGCAAAAACATACAGTTTCTGGAAAACACCGATAGTCTTAGTAAGAATGCCAATGTGCTGTTCGTAAATAAATCCAAATAGCGCAAACCGCCGCTCCAGAGGTCCTGCTATCTGTTTTCTCCGTGTGTATGCGACGTCCTTAGCGTTACACTGCATTTATACTACGTTCTTTGCGTGTCCTATACGACCCTACTGTGACCTTGGCGTTTGCACTTCGACTGCACTGCGACCATACAGCGTCTGCGTTGAGTGCATAGACGCTGATTTATTTGCTGAAATTTCCGTTGATGTCCAAGCTTCAATTCATGAACACGTCATTTGATTGTAATGCATTCACTAGCTCAGCGTTATGCCCTAATGTAAGGTTATTCGATTGTTCTGAATTCACTAGCTCAGCGTTATGCCCAAATGTAAGGTTATTCGACTGTACTGAATTCACTAGTTCAGCGTTATGCCCTAATGTTAGGTTATTCGATTGTACTGAATTCACTAACTCAGCGTTATGCCCAAATGTAGGGTTATTTGATTGTAATGAATTCACTAGCTCAGCGTTATGCCCAAAATGTAAGGTTATTTGATTGTGATGAATTCACTAGCTCAGCGTTATGCCCAAATGTAAGGTTATTCGATTGTAATGAATTCACTAGCTCAGCGTTATGCCCAAATGTAAGGTTATTAGATTGTTATGAATTCACTCGCTCAGTGTTATGCCCAAATGTAAGGTTATGCGATTGTAATGAATTCACTAGCTCAGCGTTATGCCCAAATGTAAGGTTATTCGATGGTTATTAATTCACTAGCTCAGCGGTATGCCCAAATGTAAGGTTATTTGAATGTAATGAATTCACTAGCTCAGCGTTATGCCCAAATGTAAGGTTATTCGAATGTAATGAATTCACTAGCTCAGCGTTATGCCCAAATGTAAGGTTATTTGATTGTAATGAATTCACTAGCTCAGCGTTATGCCCAAATGTAAGGTTATTTGATTATAATGAATTCACTAGCTCAGCGGTATGCCCAAATGTAAGGTTATTAGATTGTAATTAATTCACTAGCTCAGCGGTATGCCCAAATGTAAGGTTATTTGAATATAATGAATTCACTAGCTCAGCGGTATGCCCAAATGTAAGGTTATTTGATTGTAATGAATTCACTAGCTCAGCGTTATGCCCAAATGTAAGGTTATTAGATTTTTATTAATTCACTCGCTTAGCGTTATGCCCAAATGTAAGGTTATTCGAATGTAATGCATTCACTAGCTCAGCGTTATGGCCAAATGTAAGGTTATTCGATTGTAATGAATTCACAAGCTCAGCGTTATGTCCTAATGTAAGGTTATTCAATTGTAATGAAATCACTAGCTCAGCGTTATGCCCAAATGTAAGGTTATTTTATTGTAATGAATTCACTAGCTCAGCGTTATGCCCAAATGTAAGGTAATTAGATTGTTATGAATTCACTCGCTCAGCGTTATGCCCAAATGTAAGGTTATTCGATTGTAATGAATTTACAAGCTCAGCGTTATGCCCTAATGTAAGGTTATTCAATTGTAATGAATTCACTAGCTCAGCGTTATGCCCAAATGTAAGGTTATTTGATTGTAATGAATTCACTAGCTCAGCGTTACGCCCAAATGTAAGGTTATTAGATTGTTATGAATTCACTAGCTCAGCGTTATGCCCAAATGTAAGGTTATTCGATTGTAATGAATTCACTAGCTCAGCGTTATGCCCAAATGTAAGGGTCGTGGGTGCGGAAGTCAAGACGCCGACTTCATCTCCTACGAGAGGCTCAAGGATGTACTAGCATTGCTAGACGTGCAGAAGCATAAGCCAAGGCCATCAAAGGAAAGCTTCTCAGGGGCGACTTGATCGAACAGGACAAACAAATATGGTAGAGTGGCTTCTGAAACACCCACATATCTCTATATATAATATGATTTATAGACTACATACAAGTCGTTTAAAATTACCACAAGGATAGTATTTTTTTGCTGAAGTCATCGACTCATACACTGCATCATTTTAACCGATTTGCTCATATTTTAAATTTATACGAGACGGAACGAGAGCTAGATAACCTGCACATAGACGGAAATTGTGTACGTAGGTAGATCAAACACTACGCATTCTATTTTAAAATCGCGTTCAAAAGCTGTGTTTCATGGTCCGTTTGCTTAAATGTAAAAATAGAATTGTAAGAGCGAAGACATTACTTGTTTAAATAAATTGGTATTTGTATTTGGTGTTCGTCTGTGCATTAGACCTTCTCTTTAGAATAAGTAGAATGCTGTTCGAACTCAATTTCTGTGTTGCTGCACTGTTAAAGAAGATTTTTAAACAACAATAATTATTCTTGTTGACGATGACATTTCCATGGTGCATTTTAAACGATCGGTTGAAGCAATAGACTGTTTGAACTCAATGTCTCTAAATTACACTTCACTTTTGAAGGAGCTTTTTTCAAGCCATCATAAATATGCTTGTTGACGATGACATTTCAATAGCGCATTTTAAACAGTCTATTGCACTATTGATTGATTTATTCATTTAGTGTATATCTCGGTCAACCGTTAGTTTAATTCTCCTTGGTATCGAATGGAATTGTTTTAGGGTATAACTGTTTACATGTATATTTATTTGCGTTTTTTATCGGCATCCGTTCTAAAAAAAATCAGCATTTGAAGCCGATTGACCAGCACCTTTTTTGTACTAATTCATGACCCCACCAAGTAAACGTGTGCTCTAGAAACCCCGTTATTGTATTTCGGCAGTCTATGAGGGTCCGAACGGCGAAGTTGCCGCTTACATGAGGAACTAGCATCTCTGCATACATTTCTTTCAGACACGTCGACAGTTGGGACGAATTTTAATCATGGCTTCAAGCTATTAATATTGTACTGAAATATCTGTTATGTTCATGGGATCCTGTGTGGTGGGCAACCGGAGTACCCGAGGAAATAACTCAGTATGGTGACAACGACTCTGACTAGCCGTCATGTCACATTATTCGAGTCTGCGCCTGGACTGGATTTTGGCTAAAAAGAGACTTCCTTTAAAAGAAAAATACCATAAAAGCGGAAAGTGTCGTCCCTGATTAGCCTATGTGGACTGCACATGCTTATCTGGGACGACACTTGACGTACATTCATTATGCCCAATTTTCCCAGAACGAAACTCATTTAGACACTAAGGGATCCGAAAGACAGAGCCTCAAATCGAAATAACTTCGTTTGACATACGTTTTCTTTCTTTTTTTAATTAAAAATATACCATTCAAAATATATACCCTGTCGTATGAAGCGATCTACAAACTTATAAGAGGTTGATTGTGGTTCTTTGCGAAGCTATGATAATAAATTGAGTGAATACACTGTGGTTATTGTCTAATAATCAAGAGATGAAGACAAATAAATGTTTATTATATGATAAACATATGTATTTAATAGTTATTTCTTTAAGATACATATCAATACAATTATGACATGCAATTATATAATTACAGCCCTGACTTAAAGTTTCACCCTTCGTATGAAGGTGTGCCAAATTCACGCGTCATTTGTCTCTTAACTACACGGATTTAAACGGATAATTGCATACCTTTTTGCAATGAAACGAACAATTACGCCCCCAGTTGGACTGATTTCAATGTTAAACGGGTACAGCGCCCCCGCAGAAAAACGGATGCAGGCTTGTGACATATATTGAAATGCATTGACAATGTTTAAATTGGGTTAGGCAGAGTACATAAAAACATTTAAATGAACATTCTCAGTTCTTTCACTTTTTTTGTAGCCATCATAATCACCTGCAAATTTTTAAGGATATTTAACCGATTTCCACTTAAAATGTCATTTATAGACAAGTACAATTTAATACTATCCATCCGGTATTCAAATCTCTGCATTTCATTACCCACCCCATTGCATTTTCTGTCTACGATATTGCAGCTGCACCACCGTATCGACACTAATTTTAAAACGAATAGTCCATGGCCATGTTTTCTTAGCCGCTCTTGTTCTGTCTAGCAGACACGCATTGGTCGTTCTTTCTTGGAGAAAAAAAAATAAATGTATCCAGACTTAACGTTTTTAATAATAACAAAACCTTTGTATGTATCATTCAAAATGTAAATCTAAATTCGTCTGCAAAAATCTACGTAGTTCCATTCCATCGACCAATCAGATTTGAGTTGCAGGCGGATGCCAATTCGATCCGGCTCTATTTTTGGCCCAAGTTTATGGATTAAGCTCTTTTAAAGCAACCGTCGACCGATATACAAAACCTTGACCAGTACAGTACGGAATACTGTCTGCAGAATCCGATTGCGTTTGTTAAAGATCCAGTACACTGTTATTGGGATGTTTTCGCTATTGAAAAATGGAGTTGTCGAATGCGACACAAATTCTGGTATTCAGCCTGTTCAATAGTTTTTAAAAATGTCTGGTCAAACCTGGAACAAGAACAGTTGTGAGACATTCAGTTGCGATACTCATCGAACATCGCCAAATTGTGCCTCTTCGTTTGTATTCGACTTAAGCATACGAAACCTCTTACCTCCATTAATAGACGTCAAGAAAGTGCATGCTAAACCCAAATGCAGTCAACGCGAAAAAGGTCGGAAATGACGACAGAGTGCGATCCCTGATGAAAAACTGTTACTACATGAGCCTGCGCATCCTTAAACTGAATGATACTAGGCTGTAATAACGAGGGTACGTTCCCAGTCAACAAACTGCTACAACCAGTTAACACCTTGGAGTGGCGACAGCGGCTCGCGAACTGGCCCACTCTCTGATGACAAACGGTTAATACGTGAACCTGCGCATCCTAAAAATGATAAAAAAAAAGACTCACTTAACGAGATTTCGTCTCATACAACAAACTGCTACAACCAGTTAACGCGGCGCTACACCCGTTCGTTAATTGGAGGATAGCGATGAGATCATTCGCGAGCATTGCCACCGGGAGCGCTCAACAAAAACAAAAACGTACACAACGATAGGGCAGTAACCTGTTGTTCCCTATCCAACTACTAGCTGGTTCAGGTTTCCGGGTAACTGCTTGTTCGCTTAGGCGACGAAGACGCGAATCCTTAAATCCTACAAACCTGGTTTTAACGGATCATCATAGCACGTTAGTTCCTAAGCTAGGTTTCCTCAGTTGAAGTATTTATCCTGTCCCGGTCCATTTCTGTTGTAAACTCCTTGAGCATCCGGCGTCCTCTTCCACCAGTACAATACGTTTTACTCTACAAAGATCAAAGCTGCAGAATAGCAATTGTGAAAAACCACTATTGCCAAATTACTTGCATTAGATACGGCTCAAAACATCCGATTGATGTATGGAAACCAATGAATTATTCATTTGCCTCCAAGTGTATAGTGTTCAGCTGAACAAATAATGTTATATTATACACAATGCCCACAGCTTTGTACACAAATACAATGTCTGTCAGCGACTGGGTTATGTATACATGTTAGAAAGATATACATATATATATATATATATATATATATATAGCATGCCTTAAATTTGATTATGTGATTTAAAATTCATATATCCTGTATCGCCCCCATACTAAGGCGAAAACAGANTTTTAATGGTTATATAGTTATAGATGTTGTATGTCTGATGAGCGCAGCGATAGGCTTGATAGCTTCTAAACAACGTTATATTTCCCAGCCGAAGAACTTCAAGTTATATATCCCAGCCGAAGAACTTCAAGTTATATATCCCACCCGAAGTACTTCAGGTTATTTATCCCACCCGAAGTACTTCAGGTTATATATCCCACCCGAATTACTTCAGGTTATATATCCCACCCGGAGTATTTCAGGTTCTATATCCCACCCGAAGTATTTCAGGTTATATATCCCACCCGAAGTACTTCAAGTTATATATCCCACCCGAAGTACGTCATGTTATATATCCCACCCGAAGTATTTCAGGTGATTTATCCCACCCGAAGTACTTCAAGTTATATATCCCACCCGAAGTACTTCAGGTTATATATCCCACCCGAAGTACTTCAGGTTATATATTCCACCCGGAGTACTTCATGTTATATATCCCACCCGAAGTACTTCAGGTTATATATCCCACCCGAAGTATTTCAGGTTATATATCCCACCCGAAGTACTTCAAGTTATATATCCAACCCGAAGTACTTAAGGTTATATATCCCACCCGAAGTACTTCAGGTTATATATCCCTGCCGGAGTACTTCAGATTATATATCCCACCCGAAATACTTCAGGTTATATATCCCACCCGAAGTACTTCATGTTATATATCTCACCCGAAGTACTTCAGGTTATATATCCCACCCGAAATACTTCAGGTTATATATCCCACCCGAAGAACTTCAAGTTCTATATCCCACCCGAAGTACTTCAGGTTATATATCCCACCCGAAGAGATTCAGGTTATATATCGCATCCGAAGTACTTCAGGTTATATATCCCATCCGAAGTACTTCATTTGTGACATTGTATGGTCGATCGGTTACCCCTTACCGGAGGCTCAGTAAACTATCAAGAGCTTGCTTCAAAATTAGTACCAAACAGAAGCATTTCACTCCAACATTTGAATGAATAATCTGTGCATTTGTTAAACGTACTTTAAGAACCATCAAGTTATAACCGGTCCACGCATAATGCCTTTTTCTTTAAATAATGCCCACACCGACTATGGCTCGCGCGCAATCCTCAATCCTCGTGTCGCAACTTCGCATCACTGGGCCTTTACGAGCTGGTTCCGGCGACTAGACAAAAGAAAAAAAGCTGCTCTGCTGCAAGCATTAAATTCGATATATTTGGAACCTCTGACGACGCTTTTGTAATTTCGACCAATAGAAATCGAGTTGGGGGAGGCAGGTCGATTTGTTGGACCGATTCGAGATAAAAGCGATTGTAATTTCCAATAAAGTGGAAATTAACCGAGCCATTGTCATCAGGGGAGTCAATGATACTTTATTGATGCTCGAAATAGCGCAACTGCGTGGATAGCTATGAAGTGGGTCACGGGATGAAAGCGGAGCTCGTAATGTTATATAGAGAGAGAGATCCGAATTCCCGCGAATGGAGGTTACTGCAGAGAGTGCAGATAGCCATATATGGACGGAATTCGCATTGGCGCGATTTGAGAGCTCCAGTTTTGTGACAGTCTGAGAGCCTAGTCGCGCGGGGGTGGTGTCATGTTGTATGGTGAGGGCGTTTTGTCCGGAAAAAAACGCTCGTTATGTCATATCACCAAGGACGTTTAGCAGCTATTAAGTGTCATTATCCACATCCAAGGGCGAATCCATTGTATACATATTCGTCCGTTTTCACCAACCAATTCTTAGACTTAAGAATATAAATAGACTCAGAAACAAGATAAATACATTCAGCACATGAATATATACAGACTACCACTGGTGATTATGTCAGTGACAAAATATTCTACATGAAGTCTGATGTAGATAGAGGAGGTAAATGCCAAGTTTGACTCAAAATTTAAGCAATTATTGAATATTCCAATTCAAAAAATATTCTTTATTCATAGACTTAAGTCCAAGAATTGTTTGGTGAATACGGGCCCAGGTGTGTTTTTGACTATACCGTTTGCACTTTACCGTCCTCTCATTCTGTTTCGCTGTAAGCCCCATAAAGTGTTCGCCAAAATGTTACATCCTGAAGTCATATTTGATGCGTTGTAAAATGATAAATAAATAACGCTCAATTTAACCCTGAGAAGTACTTTACAGGTATGCATCTACATTGTATTAAAATTTGTATTGCGATAAGAGCAGTTATTTTCAAAGTTCAAACTTAAACTTTAACATTAATTGGTTAACACATATTTGTGTGTGTCCTTATATGTTTATGTAGACCAATTTAAGTTAAAAACTCTTATAAGTAATACAATCATTTCAGTATCGTTTATCCGATGTACCATTTATATATACCGGTAAAGTACACTTTACATTTTACATTAAAAAGGCTATATGTTGTACATCGTTTAACAAAGAAATAGATATTCCTTAGCAAATATCACGCACTCCTGTATAATACATATACGTACTAATATATATAAATATATATCATCCACCGGTTCAATGGCCTCGAATTGCGAATCCCCTATACCACATACATGTACTCGCTGAAAATAAAAGAGAAAACCAACATACACGGCACATGACCATATATGTCGTCTTCTCCGATAATTCCAGGGAACTATCAAATAAATGTCAAGCGCAAAATACCGATCTTCTATGAGCTGGAATGTACCGCAGATTTAACATAATTGCTTTGACATTTTCACGAAAGGCAACATTTGCAACGTTGGTCTGATGGAAAAAAAAACAAGCGATTTGTATTAAGCTCTTGTACCCTGGCATTTAGGTCTTGAGATAGATCTAAATCCGGCCTCGTCGCACAGGCATTTGTCGACTGGTTATCCCGGAACGGATCGATTTTCCGATAAAAAGCAGTTTCTGGGGAAGCAAATCTATTTCTGCACCAGTCTATTGTCGTCAGTATGACGTAGAGGCAGCGCTATAGACGTAACTAAAAGCTATATGTCTATATTTGGAAAGGTCTCCTAAACGAGATTGTTACAGGCCAACAAATGTCGTAATTAGTGTGAACCTTTTATAGACAATCAATTACCGGCATATTGCGAGTAAGTGGTCATTGGTCTTGGCTGAAATAAATCATAACAATTTTGCTTCAATTCGGTTAGCTTGTTTGTTGCATCACACAGACGACTAGTAAAATATGACATAATGTCTCGAAATTGCAGCCATCGATAGTCGAACCATTTTTTGAGTCCAGGTCAGTTTAAGTTACACACAAAACTGCAGTACATGATTTGAACATACCATTCAAGTTAAAACAATAAACAACAAGCATGAGGTATGTTTGATTTTTAGTCAAGAAATGAGATGTCTTTCCACACATGCTCATCGTTGCTCGAACTGATGTTTATCCCGTGAAAACCGGAAGTGTTAGTCCCGTGCTGTTCGAAAATCTTAAACGTTTTTAAACGCGTTTAATACAAGTTCCCAAGTTATGAACAATTCGATTATTAAACATTAAGCAAAGTAACGTTGCTTCTGTTTGTTTCATATACATGTATTCAATTTACAGTACTTAACAGTATAAGTCAATCGTTGACCGGCCGTGCTTTATCGCGCTATTAGCCATTGATTGAAGAGCATACTTAACTCATATCTTATTAGATAAGTATTAAACGCCCAACTAAGGCGTTGGGCGAAATAAACATATGCTTATGGTAGCTGAGTCATGCGTCGGATCGGCCTGTCGCTCATTATAAAGAAAAAACATTAAACAATTGCCGAAATACCATATTCATGTTGTAAATGGGGAGTAATAACGATTAAAACATAGATATTGTTATCGTGGAAAGCAACGCGGTTCAAAATTCTAGCCGGACATATGTTATGTCTTAAATGTATCCGTACGGACAAACGGACGGATGGATGTGCAGTTAATGCGCTCATTGCCGCCATCATCAGTGCGTCGTATGATTCTCATCCCCTGTGAGTCGATAAGCCAATTTGCATCGAAATCGAAGGAAATATAACTCCTGTCTGAAGTTTGATTTTTCTACTGCAAGTTTGGTTTGTCGACGTACATAACGGCGTTCTGTGGCGCGGCCTTTAAAATACAGTTTTTACTATCTACATTGGACGCAAACAGCCCGTTTGTGTATAATTGTCACCAAAAGTAGTCGAGCGTTTTCATTCGCAGACAATTTCGAAGTTTTCATAATTCTCTGAGACACATACATCGGAAGTTAATTTACTCATTCAGCAGGGGCGTAGGTACTTCATAATCAATCTCCCGGCAGAGTTGTCGTTCCATGCTCTCAATTACATGAGTGCGATGTAATTATGTGCAATTATTAAATTTCGTGTTAACATTATATGATCACTTTGTATTAACCCCATCCAGGTGACATTCTCACTAAAACATGTTGTATGTCATTCCTTTTTTAAATTGATCGTTACTCAAAATGATGTATGTTTTGTATATAATTGTCATGCATGCTGTTATTGCATATGTATATTTATGGCGATGAGCTGTATGCTTAAGCTAAAATAAAATATTCTGTTCTGTTCTGATGTAACATCGTCGTGCAAGATAAAAGGTCCAAATGTTCGGACGCATTATGTATACAAAACTCGGTCGGATAAAGTGTGTTTTTTTTCAATGCCATCCTCAACTAATTCTTAACAAAGATCTGTTACAATTATTAAATTCAACTCGTTATACACTAATTTGTTTCGGGGTTGGGATCATAGATTGAAAGAAAATCTGCATTAAGTGGCTTGCACCAGTCTATATATATATATATATATATCCGCATATATGCGGATGTTCAAATAATGTCATCAGTCATTTATTTTACTGATTTCTATCTTTCTTTTAACGATTTGTTATCTTTGTTTCATACAACTACTCCCTTTTATGAGTATTCGAATTCACAATAAAAAATCTTGAAATGATATCGCTGGTTTCAATCTGTTACAAATGTATGTAAACGTTATCGATGTCATCTCAATCAAATGGTGACCTAAATCTCTTATCATTTGTTTGTTTACGCGACGACCGTCACTTCGGCGTTCCCGCCCGCATATGGCGCGTGACGCTATGGGCAACATGTTTTATAAACATTCCGTGTTCAGTGTTTTGGTCGGTTTGTTAATTTCCATGGAAATGAATCCTGCTCCATTGTCCTTGTCGACGTAATCGTAATCGTTATTAAAAAGACGGTCATTGTCGTCACCGTTGCATTAGTTCGATCTTTTATATCGCTAGTATTACAGTCATCAGTATTCTGGACATCATCATCATCATTATCATCATCATCATTAACAACATTAACAACATCATCATTGTCATCGTCGTAATAATATGATAAGAATAATAATCATCATCAGATCTTCCTCCTCATCGTCGTCGTCATCATCCTAATTATAATCATCATCATTATCAACCTCAAGAATACCACAACGCCGTCGTCATCACCATAGTGATGATTATCTTCATCATCATCGTTATCGTCAACACCATTACCATGTTATACCAATAGGTCTCCAAATAACTCGTTTTCCGTTACTATTGCAGTTCGAAAATAAAGAATACAAAGGCGAACGATTTTTAATATTTTATTTTTTGTAAATATTGTAATATATTTCATTCTCTCAACAATGCCTTTTTAATAACTTCAGTATAAAACGCTTAACTTGTAAATTTCGAAATATAGAAAATAAGTCAATTTTCATCGTTTTAAACAAACTTATCAAAATAGTCCAGGACGTTTTTGTTTGATTTACTAATTTAAAACTTATTGTTTCTTTTCAAAGATTTTCCCTATTTAATGTTTCAAAATAATAACAACGTTTTCCACATAATATACTTTTTACTATAAAACGTTTTATTAAAGCGTAACAATTCTCTCTTAAAATGCCCCACGTTTCGCTGTCATCGTCACATACAAACCCACGAGTGAGCGAATAATGAAAAACAGTTCGGTAGAGAAAAATAGAGACTTTATAAGACATAGGACACAGTGACCATCGTCATAACATGTACATAAAATATAACAAGATAATTATATAAAGAGATTTATGAAAAATCACAACGACCAACTATAGCACATCAATATTAAAATTTACTAAAAGCATTTTCTACACTTAAGAAATTTTATAAGATAATGCCAGTGTGCAGTTTCTTTAAGAAAATAGGCAATGACGAATTGAAAATAGTTTAATAAAGCTAAAATAGGTATGTTTACAAATACAAACTGTCAACAAGATTCTCCTTATTTGTACATATACATGTTTACCGGTAAGCACTTAAGATTGTGTGTGTTTATGTAAGCAGCTGTCGTTGCTTTTGAAAGCTGGTACATAAATAAGGGACACATGAATACTTAGCTAATAGCTTATATTTTTACTATAGAATTAGCTATTTAAATATATTCCAGCTGATTGCTGTTACAAATTAGAGAATAAAATGCGTTTACACGAAGCATTCTGCAAAGCACCAGGATTGAAATAAGAAACAATATTTAACAACAAAAATCATACAAAATTCTCAGGTATACAAGTTAACATGTAATAATAAACAAAATGACTAACAACAGTCACGTTGCCGCCAACAACAAAAATCACGAATCACAATAGCTCATATACGTCTATATAAAAAGTTAAATAACTGTTTCATAAAGCCGATTTTTTTCATATGTACATATTTACATAAGGAGAGATATACATTGTAAGTTTTATGAAATCGTATTATGTAATATATATGAGTAAAAATTAACGTGGAAATACAAAAACTTAACGTTTTACAAGTTTTGAATATAAAAATGTATGATAATACGACTAACTAAAGATATGCATGTAGTAGTAGTCTAAGTTCGGTTGTGCACAAAATACATTTGTTCTTTGGCTATATAAACGAAACGTAATCTCATGAGAAATGATTTGGAACGGAATAAGATAAAGCAATGACTCAACATCGGCTTAAAGTAGTAGTTGCAATACGTGTATTTGGTTCTAGCTTTTTAGTACACAAAAGTTAAAGCTGATAACAAATCGCTATTATATAAAGCCGTATATGCAAAGGAATAGGCTATTAACGACGTAATAATTAAAATTGAAACTACATAATTATATTTTTAAAATTCAAAACTCTAAAGAACGTATACAAGCTGACACATTGCCGAAAAAGAATAATTCAACAAAAATGCTAAAAATAACTGTACAAAATGACGCTATTTGATTATGCATACATTATTTATAATACATTCAGTTACTGTCTCTTTGTATCGGATGTTTCACATGAACATACATGTATGTGAAACATCTGTTAAATTTACATTTATAAAATGTATACGATTTAATTTCCTTGACTAGAAAATTCATAAAAAGGTCTTTAAAAGTGTTCATATCTATAATGGATGTCCAACATAATGCCGCGTGTAACAGAGTTCGTTCAACGTTTGAAATCACACTTTTAACGTCAACGTCTGCGTTACAACGACGTCGTCGTAACGACGTGTGGAATAGAAGGAACAGTTGAACACGATGAACCACAAGTTGAGCTTAAGCAATACGACAAACTGTCCAAAAGTTGCGCGGCGGTGGTAACGGGCATATCAGAAGTACCCGCTAAAAGTTTTGCCTCCTTTTTCGCCTTTTGCTTTAAGTGCACTTTTGCGTGTCTCTTTTTCTCGTCAGACCTCGCGAATTTACGTCCGCACGAGTCGCACGAGAACGGTTTCTCGCCTGTATGCGTGCGCACGTGAGTCGTGAGGTGGTCGCTCCGTGAGAACGAGCGCATGCAGATGCGACAGTGAAACGGCTTTTGTCCAGTATGTATACGCAGATGTCGCGTGAGTTCGTCACTGCGCGAGAAACGTCTATCGCAGCCTTCCGCCGGGCACGGGTAAGGTCGTTCGTTCGGTGGAGTCTTGCTCGGCCTGTTCGGGTATTTCCGGGCCTTTACCGGAAGTAGCTTTAGTTGGCCCTGTTGGTAAGGCGTGTTCAAAATGGCCTGGAGTTGCGCTTTTGATGCTCCGGCGTTTTGATCGAAGTGCATTTGTGATGAGGATGGAAGGAGATACGAGTCTGTGGAGAGGTCGCCCAAGGGCTCTGTTTTTATTGGAACGTTGCTGTACATCGGTGGGCTAATGCTCTTTCTGTGTTGTTGATGTGTTGACTGTATGGCGGAAAAGTCAGGTAAGTGCTGTTGTTGCTGCTGCTGCGACTGCTGCTGTTGCTGTGACTGTTGGTTCGTTAAGCTGCCTTGAATTGTACACTTGAAAGTAGCACCAATGTTTGACGACTGCGTATGATATTCAATGTCACTAGCCTCAAATTGTGGCAAACCTTGAAAACTGTCAAGTCCGGAATTACAAAAACTCAGACCTCCCATGCTTCCAGTAGAGAACGGAACCGCCTCGCCGGTCTGTTGGGAACAACTGCTGAAAACCGATTTATGTGGTTTCAATGAGAAGTTCATGTTGCCGGCAAAGGAAACGCTGGGTGCGGTGTATGGCGGTGGTGGCGCAGAGAACACGTTATCAATGGCGTCTAGAGCATCATATCCGCTGGCGCCCTGTGGTTCGCCGTGGTTCGAATGTGGTGACGTCGGCGTTATTGGTGACGTCATAGGCGAGGGAAACCCGGTGGAGTAGGCGTCCATGGAGCTATGATGGTCCATGCTGAGTTCCGGTGGTGGGGAGCCAGATTGCGACTGATGGCATGGAGTGGTAGGAGCGGAACTGTACATGGGGCTGGAGTTAATTTGTTGGCACTCAGCCAGGGTCGATATGATGGCGTTGAAATCTTGTTGGCTGAGAAAGGGCTGTTGATGCTGTTGATGATGATGCTGCTGCTGGACGTGGCACTGCGGTACCTGGGCCTGAACATGCGCCCCCTGCATCGTCTGTGAGATGATGTTGTTGAATAGGGACAGAGGCGCAAGAAAGTTGAGGTTCTGCAGAGGGTCATAGCTGGCAGACGTCGCTGCCGAGAAGCCGGGCTTGGTGACAAGCGTTCCGGTGTAGTGTAACCGCTGCTGGCACCCATACCCCTGTGACGCCTCGCTTCCGCACGTGCTGGTTCCCGGAGCAGAGACATTGAAGCCGCAGCCGGGGCCCTGTGTCGTCTGCTGTCGTGAAAACTGGGAACCAAAGAGCGACTCCGGTAAATTCACAGATGCCTCCAATGTGGCTGAAAATATACAAGTAGACAGTTGAGTTTCAAAGTATGAACTAGCCTTATTAACTAATTCAAATAACTAAAGTAAAGCGAACTTGACTATCAACAAAATACTAATGCACACAGAACAGCACATACTGCACATGATTGCTTTAAACATTTTATTTGAAAAAATAACGCTTCAAAATGTTCACTCAACTGTTTTATTTAAATTAAGGCAAGATTATGTCCTAATTAATAAACCCCACTCCAAGCGTAATAAACTATTATCAATAAATACATTTTCAATCTTATTTAAAGTTAATTCTCTTGCGATAGCGTATCATAATTTAATGCCACACGTTGTATCAGCGTTTAGTTTTTTAATTGTTTACAATAGTTTTGTAATACCGTAAATGTTTAAGAGCATCTGCTGTTCAAGTTCAGTAGTCATTGCGTCAATTGAATAACGTATTTCCCACAACGCACTATCACGCAAAACATTTATGAATGAAATAGTGTGTAGTAGTAAAAGCAGTCAAGCGATCGTCATTGTCAGTGATTCGTTACTAAAAATAGCTCAGCGAATCGGGACGCCCGCTCGATTGACGTCATTCAATTTATTATAAGACTATTTGCCCTTGTAACTCCGCCTCTATGACGTAGGTACATTCCAATGGCTTAATCGATTAAACCGAGGTTTCACGGTCCTTGCACAAGTTTACTACCGATTTTTAAACAGCTGACCACTACAATTGATACTAATTATCTATTTCTACTATCAGACAGCTTATGCGTTCACAAGACAGCCTTAATCAGCAGAAAAATGCAAAATCTTCAAAAACCATCAATCATGTAATGACGTCAATAGCGAGAAAGCTATAAATAGCAAATGAAGCTTTTGTTGGATTCTTTGAAATAAAAATGCGAAGAATTTTACAAATACGACGTCATTAATCATTCAACAGCAATGTTTGTAATCAATGAGAGACCCAACATCAACATGTATATAAACTACACAAGATACTACGTTTAAATAGCAAAAGTATTCGATTGTTCATCCAAGTCAAATCAGCTGATTGTAAACCGCAATGTACGCAAAAAAAATTTGCAAATAGAAGTTCAAAACATACCCGAAGCACTGATCGGAAACGCATCAAGTGTATCCATAAAGAACGCTAGGTCCGACGAAGATGTCACCGGAGTATTTAATTCATCAATCGACTCTGAAGGGAGTCTACCAGATCCAAAACCACCATCGTGGTAGTTTTCAAAACACACCGCAACTTGCGACAGGGTATCCAAACCGTCCATGATCATTTCGGAAGATTCCGATGTAACTACTGCTTTATCCAACTTGTCAGTTATTCAAAACAATACTCCACATTAAACGTGTTATTGTTTTCAGTTTGTATAAGTCTAAAACCTTTTTACAACTACTACAACTGAAGTTACGCTAACATATGAGACGATTTTATGAATGAACCGATTTATGAATGAAACTCTCGTATCTTGTAGTGACTTTGCCTTATTTGGAAGTAGAGGGGCGGAGCTTATTATTGCTATCGACCAATCGTATTCCGTTGCTGGGCACTTACACGCTTAGCGATACAAGCGTCATGGTGACGTATGAGCAAATTACTATGCAGATTCTCGCATCGTAAAGTAGGTCAAGTCGCTATATCTTTTAAATGCAAACATTTTTGCAGAAAATAAATATAAAGCTTAAAAGAAAATATGAAAATGCATTTACTGGTATATAAATTTTGTAAATAAATGTTACTGTAAAATAGAAAACCTTCATAGTAGAATGTAATTATGATTTACGCCGGAAGTAACGTAGCCAAGTATGGAAGGTCAAAGTTTAAGCACCAACCACTGACGTCAATAGACCGATTTCCATATATGGCGGCTCGTAACACATCGGCAAACATCGTGAATGCTTGCGGTCGGAAGTACTATGGCCATAAAAGGCAGTTCTCGTAAAGTTTAAAAACGAAGTACGCTTCGTATTATTTCGGAAGGTTCGCGAAGAAAGCGGTTTTGAAACGAGACTTTTGATTGGATAAATTATCGTTTGTATGAATATGATCCCACGGTATTACTTCAAATTTGATGATACTACAGAAAAATGGCGGGTTGACCTAAAATCTCGGGTCAAGGTTTGTGGTTTTGATTCAAAATCGTTTCGACGTAGCTTTACGGGTTTAAACGTGAACATTGTCATCTCTCGTTGTAAGACTATCAAAGATGTTATGACAACTATCAAAGATGTTATCGTATTGTATCTTATTTTTTAATTTTTTAATGTATTGTTTATTTGTTGCTAAAGTAATTTTGTCGCATTTATCTCTCTAGATCATCTATATATAAGACTCGCATGGATGGTCAAAGTTGGGGTATGATTAAATTGAAAAGTGTATATAGATAGTGATACATTATCAGCTTTTCTCAAAATTATATTTCTAAAATTATTTAAATACGAATGAAAAAAGACATACAAGTATAAAGTCGGATTTATGCAATTATATCTGTCCTTCATATTAATGTTTTTTTTTGTTTTTTTTTTCTTTAAAAACAAACAAAACAACTGAAAGTTGGTTCCAATAAGTGTAATAAGTGTAATAACATTCTCACGAAAACACGAAATCATTGAATCCATTTATTGTAAATTGATCTGATTCTTTTTTTTTATGATGTATATTTTGTTTATTTTGTATTTACTTCATGCTGTAATTGTATATGTATTTGAATGACGATGAGCTTGTAATTCTTAAGTCTTAATAAACCATTCTGTTCTGTTCTGTATTGTAAATTAAAATATTTATTAAGCTTATATAAATAAACTTTTTTGTAACGTGCGATTTATTTGAAATTTTAACGTAATTGCGCAACTCTACCAAAGCATATAATTTTAATTATGCAGTAACAGGTGCGACTTATTTCTTATTGAAGTGACCTACCTAATGCCCGTTAGGAACTTAACTATACCAAATTCTCTCTCATGTATGTTTCATAATATTGACTCGCGTAATGACATTTTTTTTTTAATTTTATTTGTTTGAATACAAGTGGAAGAATCACTATGCACTCTTTACACAGTGTGTGTTTTTGCGGTATACACTAAAAACTAATTTGAAATTTAATATCAGAAAACAATTCACTGAAATTTACCGGACATGTAATAGGGAATCACGCCGAAACATAGAAATATTATATTATAAACGCTACAAAAAAACAGAGCTAGAATCGTGATCAGCTTAACCCATTTATGCCTAGCATCTTGAAAAAAGGCCTTGGCAAACAGCGTAGACCCTGATGAGACGCCGCATTATGCGGCGTCTCATCAGGGTCTGCGCTGTTTGCTTAAAGGAATTTCTGTAAGAAATATTCTAAATATAGAAAAAAATAAACTAGACATCCCTATTTTTGGAAATAAATTTATCCAATTTAGAAGGATGGGAGAGTTCACTAGGCATAAATGGGTTAATTAAACAATTAACAACCACCAGCGGCTGGAGCAATTTATTAAGAGCTGTCAAATGCGAAAATAAATGACGGTGAACATTGGCTCATACGCCGGGGTTATCATTTATAATTATATAGCAATGATACGCAAGAATCTTATAGAACTTATATAGAACACCGCGAATAGAATACTACACCAACCGCATTCATCACGAATACTATGTAAATATACATGAAAAGTAGCTGGCATTAATAACGCTTAGAGGTTAATGGCGCTCTATGTTAATGGCGAACACACTTAACTCTCTTGCCGGTAACGAACGGGGATACCATTGTCAGAAAATAACGCTGTCAGTGTTATCAACTTGAGTAGGTTAAGCTTGCCAAACTGACATGTACATTAAGTCAGCACGAAATTAGTGCAGGTTAGCGCTACGCGCTGAGTGTTATGTATACAAGTCATCGATTTTGCGAGGGAAGTAACACGCTGGGTTTGCATGATCTCCGGGTATAGCTTCGGTTAGATACCAGTAATTGTTGAGAAACGCCAATTCTGCGTTCGCTCAGTTGCGCTATGATTCTTGTTCAATATAATATATTAGCCGTGTTCTGGGAAAATGGGGCTTTATGCATGAGCGTAAAGTGTCGTCCCAGAGTAGCCTGTGAAGTCGGCATAGGTTAATCAGGGACGACACGTTCTGCGCTTATGGTATTTTTCGTTTAAAGGAAGCTTCTTTTAGGCAAAAATCTAGTATAGACGGAAAGTGCGTCCCAAATAAGCCTGTGCGGACTTCACAGGCTAATCTGGGGCGACGATTTAAGCTTATGCATCAAGATCCGTTTTCCCAGATTGGCTCATATTAATAAAGGTATATATACCGTGGGTGTCCATGATGGCCAAAGTTGGTCGACTTTAAGTTGAAACTGTATAAGACAGTTGTATAAACTCTTCTTTTATAAGATACATTAAAAGTACTGGTTCGATTGGCGATCGCAAATAAACAGGTGTTTTCTGTGCATTTTGGAACCGAATACCAGACAGCCGAATGTTTAATAAACTGAAGTTTTAGTAGAGATAGGTTGTGCGTGTATCGAAAACGCTTTTATTTTACGGAATTCTCCCACACATTCCACACATGCGATGAATTTGTCAGATGCAATATACCATGTTGTTTTTTTTTCAATTAAACTCATGAATGAGACTTCCGAATTAAAGACGTCCACGGCCCAGAGATTGTATTTTACAAATTTGACCATTTTGTTTTAATTATGTCAATTTACTGGGTTTTAACCTATAACGCAAGCACCTGTTACCACCTACGCTCGACATGTGTATAATTGTTAGTTGACTGAATATTAAATACAGGCCGGAATAGGAATGGCATGTCATGCGACTGATAACATGTATATATCAAGACGTCGCGGGTAGAATGCGCGATGCACATTGTCGTCAGGTTAAACATTGCAACCAAACAAAATGCAGTGTTAGGTGTTAACTTATTACATTTATACGTTTCTTGGGCTTGAATGTTCCATTGTTGCTCCTCTCTTGGTTTTAGTTTGTAACCGGCAATTATCAGCTTATTATGTAACTACATTAGTTGTTTTGGTGTATTTCTTTTTTATAAACTACCGAGTATACGTAAGGCTCTGTAACTGTTAGGTTTGTATATACATATAGTTGCAATGATAACCGACGACGGCCAGAATAATAATGGTATTTATGATGATGCTAATGATGATGACGATGATGATGATGATGATGACGACGATGATGATGATGACGATGGTGGTGGTGGTGATGATGATGATGACAAAAACGATGATATTGATGATGGTGGTGGTGGTGCTGCTGCTGCTGATTATGATGACAGCGATGGCAATGATAGATTTTGTTTCGAGGGGTCGGATTGGATAATAAATGGCCCACGCAAATAAACGTCCTACCGCAGCCATAAAATATACCATTGTTACCGCAGTGACAAAATAAATATCACCGCGGTGACAAAATTGTTACCGCAGCGACAAAATTGTCATGGCGGTAACAATTTTGTCACCGCGGTGATATCTATTTTTAGCTGTTGGCGTATTTGTACTTTTGACCCAAATGGTACGGCATACGTAACGGTACTGACGAAAACAACGACTACGCTGCTGCTGCTAATGACATAATGCAACCCACAGAACTGTTGCGAATATATATAACAGGGACAACAAGTGTGACATGTGGTACTCATTAAACTATATATAAGTATTGTAGAAAGAAACAGAGCGACATCACAGGTTTGCTCCAGACGTTTCGGCCTTGAAGTTTGTGTTACCACTAGGCGTAAACCGTTGCCAAAATGAAATGAAATACATTGGCAGTTAGAACAATAATAACCGGTAACTTTAAACCTGTATGCCACTGTCATTTGATATTCTTGAAGCGCATAACACTTACACGTCTATCTGACAGCCATTTTTATAGCGGGTATTTGAGAACTATATTTGCGCTTATAATTTATCAAGCTGTGACCTATAAATCGGTGCATGTTTCCAGAAGGTAGAATCTGCCCATTACAATCAATAGCGGTTAGTACCTTTTGGTTTGAACCATCTGAATATGGGTCAATGCAATTCTCAGACGACACGTTTCGACCGAATTCACTGCGAGCGTGCGTCACGAAATATACATCACAAAAGCATACATTGTTCTCACACTTGCAGACACAGCAATTCACGCAATTCACACATATACACAAATACATTGCTGTAACTGAGAGCTCCGACCCGGTTGCTGCTAATTATTCGCGAATAAATGCTACGATTATGTTATATTTGCGTATACACTATCAATCGATCTATAATTTGAATTACAGAAAGTCATATATCAACGTAATATGACACGCGTCATTCGAAATTGGGTCTTTAGCCAGACGCGCCTATCGCAGCCCTTGCGCAGTCTTATCAGCTGTCCGTTGTTAAGTCACGTGACCTCATTAACGGACAGGTAAGCTCCAGACCAGACTTTGCGGAAGCGTAGACTGGACTTGAGCTACACTGGCCGCATATGGCATAATACTCATTGTCTTTGACGCGGCTCATATAATGAATGGTAAACATTTGCATCATTTGGTCTTACACTTGTTATAAATGGAAAAGAGTATTTCTAGCAAACGCTCATACCAATATCACATTTATTACAATGTTTGTACTTTTTGCATGCGAATATTTCTGGTGACAGGAACGAAATATGTCAGGTTATAAATATCGTTTGGTAAGTAGGTCACACGACGTATGCAAGATTATGCAAATTCTGGGAGTTTAAAGAATTCAAGAATACAAGAAAACGCTTATTGGCGCTATTATAACTGAATCATATCTAAAATATTGATGCATCACATGTAATCACCAATCTTGATATAAACGAGCCATGACGACATGTCATATCTAGGAAAATACGCATCACAATGTTTATCTTGATAACTGGTTATTATTTGGGGAAGACGCTGACACGAAGTACTTGAGCGAAATACCGGTTAGTAGTGTATACTTAACATGAAGATAGATACGGGCAGATAATTAATAAATTGATTTTAATCATTTATAATTTTTATTTGAATCAAGCATTTTGATATTTCGAAGCAACTCTTTTCAAAGCTTACCGCGGGCAACTGTCAACACTTCCATATTAAGCAAATAGATACATGCATGCGTCTAATAAAACTATTAATATGTCACAAGACAGCCGCAACGTTTCATACAACGTCTTTTTACATTGCTCATGTAGAAGGACGCGTGGGCGTCGCGTAAAAGTCAATTTACTTGCAAAATATATATTATATGTTGATTAGTCGATTTTCTCTATGACTTTCTATTTTTAGAATATGTTAACCACCATCCGCATCATCCTCAGCGTCAGCTTCATCACAGCAACAACGAAAACAAAACCACCACAACCACTTACATCTAAATCATCATAATCATCATCATTATTACCACTCCTCCTCCTACTCATCATCATCATCTTTTTCTTCCTCCTCCTCCTCCTCCTTCTCCTCCTCATCATCATTATCATCATCTGCTTCACCATCATCACCACCAACACCACAACCAGCAGCAGACACAGAAGCAGCATCATCAACATTTAGTTCTCAGTAAAAAGATAACAGGCGTTTCGGTTTTGGCATTTGCTGAGACAATAGTCGCGACAGAGATTTATTTATGATGTCGTTTCAGTCAAATTTCGAAGTTCTTAAACATTTTGAACAAAATGTTATGCAGCAGTGAAGTAAACAGTTTCGCTTCGTATACTTTTGAACATACTACATGACCAAAATGCGTTAATTATGCTGAAGCCTGTGTGTAAATATCCGTCTTTTAAGCGGAAGGATAAACCTTAATGTCACATCTTTAGTAAGAGTTAATATAGTATCTACTACTATGTATGACATTATCTACTACTAAGAATGACATTATCTACTACTATGAATGACATTATCTACTACTATGTATGACATTATCTACTACTATGTATGAAATTATTTACTACTATGAATGACATTATCTACTAATATGAATGACATTATCTACTACTATGAATGACATTATCTACTACTATGAATGACATTATCTACTCTAAGGTTGACATTATCTACTACTATGTATGACATTATCTTCTTCTATGAATGACATTATCTACCACTAATGTATGACATTATCTACAACTATGTATGACATTATCTACTACTATGGATGATATTATCTTCTACTATGAATGACATTATCTACTACTATGAATGCCATTATCTACTTCTATGTATGACATTATCTACTTCTATGTATGACATTATCTAATACTAAGTATGACATTATCTACTACTATGAATGACATTATCTACTACTATGTATGACATTATCTACTACTATGTATGACATTATATAATACTAAGTATGGCATTATCTACTACTATGAATGACATTATCTTTTACTATGAATGATATTATCTACTACTATGAATGACATTATCTACTACTATGTATGACATTATCTACTACTATGAATGACATTATCTACTACTATGAATGACATTATCTACGACATGTATGACATTATCTACTACTATGTATGACATTATCTAATACTAAGTATGACATTATCTACTACTATGAATGACATTATCTACTACTATGAATGACATTATCTACTACTATGAATGACATTTTCATCTACTATGAATGACATTATCTACTACTATGTATGACATTATCTACTACTATGTATGACATTATTTTCTTCTTATGCATGACATTATCTACTACTATGTATGACATTATCTACTATGTATGACATTATTTACTACTATGTGTGACATTATCTTCTACTATGTATGACATTATCTACTACTATGTATGGCATTATCTACTACAATGTATGCCGTTATCTCCTACTATGAATTAAATTATCTACTATGTATGACATTATCTACTATGTATGACATTATCTACTTCTATGTATGACATAATCTACTATTAGACATTTCCTTTTTTTGGTGCAAGCCATGATATTCATGAAGGCGAAACCGCACAAATTTGCGAAATACGAAGTAGATACGAACCAAGCTTCTGACATCTACACAATTGCAATAACAAAAGACCTGGAGTCTTTGTTCTGTACAGCATGTCATTCCTGCACAATATTTGTACAATTACTCTGATAAACTATAGAATGTATTTAAATCGCGATTACCGTATTGGTTGTAAGTACGTACATTGTTTATGAGTGTGGCATGCGTATATATATATATATATATTTATGCCACCCTTCGATTATGATTCTTTTAAATATATTGCCAATACGCACAACTTCATTAAGCATAAAGAGGTGATGTGTATGTTTTTTTTTCGTGCAGGCAAAACTATAGATAAAACTTATCGATAGACCTTTGCAAAAATGTAATATGGACCTTTTCACTGATTTATAAAAAAATCAATGTTCAACTTTGGATCATATATTCCAGAAAAGGGGAAAAAAACAGGAAAAGTGTATATAACTGATCGAAATAACATTTCATTAATTGAAACATACTTTAAATAATTTAAGTATAATACCCGGGGCGAACAACTTGTTTTTCGATCTTTTATTCGTTTGCTCGTTAGTTTCGATGTTTGAATATGTGAACAATCAGTTATAAAATGGCATACTTAAAATGCAAAAATCTTTGAACAAGTCTCACTAATTTTATATTGAATATGAATGCTCTAACAAAACAACAATTATATCAACCAAAAACACCAACAACATCGGAGTATCTTACGTGGACTCACTTTTAATGCCAGGGTAGTCCAGAAGACGGCGCTTGGCGCATACCCCGAGCGGTATGAGACGGGTCTTAGTGTATTCCCAGTAACATGCGTTCATGATCAACCGATTAAAATGTTCTTAAATATAATAAATGTCACAACGAAAACCAAGTTTGTTGCTTGCGTAAGTGGCATTTAGCGCGCTCGCATTGACCAATCTGTTTCTCTCTGACATTTCTAAATGCGTCGACGCTTGTCGGAAGATTTTCTTATAGGTCACAATGTTTTCTACATATATTGTCTACCCACGCACTCAATGTAGTAATTATTAATTAAAATAGTGCCACTATACGACGACAAGCGGCAAGTCTTGAGGATCATCTAACCGAACAGGGGTCGTTTTCTTAAAACATCTTGAGTCAGGTCTGATTGGGAATTTTAAAACTATAGTCATTTTTTTGTAACGATTCATTACTTGTGAATATAAGAGTTTCATTGTTTCTCCTATTCTAAGTCATTCACATATTTTTGTGACACTCTTGATCGTTAAAATAACAGAGAAATACGAACTTAAGTAAATTTAGTTTCAGAAAAGAAAAATGTGTCTCGGTCATTCCCGCAAGGCCATATGATTTTTACACATGGCATACACACTAATTAAAAAAAGCTCAGTCTAAATTATATAAAGAATATTATTAAGAGCATTCAGCGATAACCAGCGGAGAAAAATAATAATAATAGAAATAATTGTTTGAAAATGGTACTCTTATATTAAGACAATATTCTTAATGTTAAATCCTGTTCGTGCATATCGTACACTAGTGTTTTTTTATTCGAATCTGAACTTAAATCGAGGACAGAAATTCACCTCCTCAAACCCAACTAAATGCATGACTTGATACTTAAACCACGTATTCAAGTACGATTAATTTTCGAGAAAAAAAACCCATCTTGTTGAAGCAATAAACAGAACTGCCTTTTAAACATACACAGTTAATATCATATATACGTGGACGGTATAAAGTAAAATGGATCAAATAATTGAATAGTTATTGTTAGTTTACAAGTCTCAACGCCTGGACGCAATGCTCATCTAAAATAATGTCCGAGTATGGAAGTGCACGAGGCCATTAATTTCATTTTCAGTATACGACAAGGATACACAGGCGCCGGCACCATAACCACACAACTCCCTAGCAAAAATCCTAATACTATTTCTTAAAATCATAAGATTTTCTCCAGTTTGCGGATTTTTTTTTATTACCACTACATGTTGTGTTTGAGATTCTTATGACTATTCGTGTAAGGAATACTCACATGTTTTGCATGTTACCTAATAACGAATGTTATTAAAATACGGAATTTCAAAAGGATCAATATTCGACAATAATGTTACTCAACTTAAGAGTAGCTTTTCGAATTTGACCCCACATTCTCACAATATTGAGCTTCTGCAAAGATTGACCTCTAGTAAATACTAGATATACTAATCAGGTCACGGCGGCAAAACCGTCGATAGGGAAATTTAAATGTCAAACCTTGAGGATGGTGTTATCTTAAAATTGATTTTTGCATCGATATGTGCATTTGACGTCAGTCAACCCGGATCTACTAATGTATACAATGCATATGACATGGTTTTATTTTCAATGTTCACACACTAATATAATACATGCATGTTGCTGTACATGCACAAAGGGCGCGATTTTATATATGCGTTGCGCAGACATGAATACTGCATTTATTTATTTAAAGATTGTTCTACGTCGCAAACTCGACCAAAACATTCGTATTAGATTAACAGAACCCACGTTTTTATTATTTTGTAAATATTTAAATTTCAGCCAAGACTATTCAAATTTATTTGCGAATCTGTGAGGTTGTTTTATTTGTTCATTGTTATGCCCTTGTCCGTATCGGTATGATGAACTATTTAGGCATGCGTTTCCATCTTATCCGCATTAACCATCGGATACCTTTTGTTTTGTCCGTATAATAACTGTGAACCTTGTAAATATATGCAACACATACTAACAGATGTTGGTATGGGAACACATGTTGTCATTTATTTAATGTATACGACCTCAACTATGATTCTACAGGTATTTCACGTAACTATCAAGTTATTATCCCCCGCCAAAGGCGGAGTGAAATTGTTTTGGCGTTGTCCGTCCGTCCTTCCGTCCGTCCGGCACTTTTGTGTCCGGAGCCATATCTTGGAAGTGCTTTGGCGGATTTCATTCAAACTTGGTATGAGTATATATATATGGATAAGAGAATGATGCACGCCAAATGGCATTGTAACCATCTGTTAATAACAGAGTTATGACCCTTTGTATATATTCTGTGTCAATGATGCATGTGGGGGTAAGCTCTAGTTTGGCGGGGGATATCAATTCAACGAATTTGCTTGTTTAACTTAAAATAGACTTATAAAAACTAGCATTTATATGGTGTACGTTCACAAGGTCTGCCGATCTTCCAAAATGTTTTGTCGCAATCACTCAAGGTCAACATACGAAGTCAAGGTCAATAATATACACAAATACAAGATTAAACTTATGTTTTTTTGCCTGGTTAATGCGGGAAATAAAACGGACGCTACGTTTCATTATTTTAGAAAGAAAAGCTTAACTTGAAAAGTGCAAGGTACAATATGTGCTGTACACACTACGACAATTTTAGTTATGGCAAAATAACAGCACTAGCGAACACATCGACCGCAGAATCCAATAGATATAAACAAAACATACATTACAAAAAATAAAAATAAAAAAATAAAAAGGACCTGTTCACATTTCGATGTACGCAAAACAATTGAAGCTCAAAACGTCGTCTAATTTTTCTGATACTAAACGTAAAGTGAATATAATTACATGTTTAAGGACCAGTCCAAATTTTGCATACTAATCTGTAACATATAACAAGATAAAAATACACAATACACTGATTCATCGCGCTAAATATTTCCTTGTAAGGTCAACGTCTCTTAGCGATGCAAAGTTGTCGTAAATAGCTCAAGATAATCATAAAAACAGCAAGAGGATCATTATTATGCAAAAAGGACTCTATTTGCGTCGTTAAAGCGGTGTCATAAATAGTATTAAATACAACCGTGGTTCATGATTCATGCATTTTCGAAAACAAGCGAATATCAATCCTAAAATAGTCTTCATCTGGCGGTCTATATTTAATTATAGGCGTATGCGACACACATGCTTCTCCGCACATAAAACTTGACCTGTGATCTCGAAACACCAAAACGACATCTTGACAGGACGATCTGTCACAATGTCAAGTAAAATGTGAAGTAAGGGAAGTAACTCAAATGGAAGGAAGATACAAAAGAGCGACGCATTATCTGCAGTTATTCCCCTTAGTTAAGTGTGACAAAAGCATAGTAAGTGAGCTTTTTCCGAAAATTGTTGATATCTCTCGTTTAAAAAAATAATTTTGGCACTGTTTCACAATCCGATAAAAACGAAAAATTCCGTGGTAATATTGACAAGTTTTGTAAGCACAGCGAGAAATACCTTCGATTGAAAAAAAGTAGTTTTATTTATTTACATAGTTAACGCTAAGACGATTATCTCCCGACATAATTTCATCGACATACACGGAAAGACTCCGGCATTCATCGACATACACGGAAAGACTCCGGAATCATCGACATACACGGAAAGACTTCGGCATTCATCGACAGCAATCGGGTAACCAACGAAATGTCAACAAACAGGCGTTTTGACAGGTCCAAAGTCAGATAAGACATTGTATAACGCTTTCAATAAAATTGAAATCTAAAGACATTAACTGATTGTGTGAAATAAACCAACAAGTATTAATTATTATTCATAATAATAGACATGTTAATAACTTTAAAAAAAAAACTATTTAAATTCTACTTGTTTTTCATTGTTACACGACGCTTGTAATGCATGTGTGTATTTGAAATATAAATCAAAACAATAAATTAAAACAATTTACTTTTTAAAACTCATTTTAAGCAAACACTTTAAATAAGAAAGAAGTTTGTTTGCCTCTCAGTAAATGGTGAACATAATTTATGCATTATTGAACCTAATGAAAACCCACAAAAATTGTCCAATAATGCTTAAACATTTTCTGAAGTGGATGCTATCGAATTAAAATAAAATTATAGAAACAAATCGGACACACAAAAACACTTCTAGGTCAACTAACAAGACACGAACATATATTTTGTGACGGCCAGTCAGACATGCTAGCACAGTTTATATCATGTGGAAGAGTGACTTTAAGTCTACTCTCCATTTATATATTTTCTAACATCGCCTAGTAATTATGCTTGGTGGTTCGGCTGAATGAATATGCATCGCCATGCAGAAATCTTCCAAATTTATAATTAACTTGATTTTTAGTTAATGTTTGTTAATGTTTAAGCTAATTTAACTAATGTAATCTAATATAGCAAAAGTGATCGCAGTCTTATAGTTATTTTAGTGAATTTAGCAACACTGATCGAACAATTAAACTGGAATACCCGAACAAGTTTCGCGTCAGCACAAAAGAGTAGGCCGGTCGGGTTAATGGACATAAATAACCATTATTTTTAAGCCTAATCGTTTTACGTATTATCGTGTTTTCATTATCACGTTTTCGCGTAATCCTCATCGAACGGTCGTTTAATCGCTATCGTTCTGTTGTCTGCTGTTGTGCAAGCGAAAAATCATAATAAACGAAATTTAATTGTAGAATTACAAAAAAAACTTCTATGAGCATGGGCACATGCAGGTGATATCGCCACAACCCGATAATGAACACGCGATAAAACGACAGTACAGAAAGATCGTTATAACGCGAAGGCACGATACTGAAAACGCGATAAAAAGACAGTACAGACAGAAAGATGGTTATAACGCGAAGGCACAATAATGAAAACGCGATAAAACGACAGTACAGACAGATGGATGGTTATAACGCGACGGCACGATAATGAAAACGCGATAGCACGACAACGCAATATTACGATGATGAGAATGCGACAGTACGAAGGTGATAACACACCTAAATATTGTACATCATTTTGTTGTAACGTTGTCGTTTTTATATTGAACTAACGTGATTTCGCTTTGTAATCATTGTACTGTCAGATGAATCCCCGTATGGTCGATGGCTCTAATGGGAATCTTTTTCGCTACCTATTTAACTTACAAGATTTTTCGCATTTTATGCTTACATCAGTTTATTTTTACAGCGTTTTTTTCTGTGGGTGCAATATGAAATGTCTTAGATATGTTGTTCTCTAAGAATTACACATGTATACTTTGTTTTCCGTTACTTTTAATCAATATGTGATAGTATACAGTGTGATAAAAAACGTCTCTTATATGTGTCGTGTTCTGAGAAAACTGGGCATAATGCTTGTGCGTAACTTGTCATCCCAGATAAGCCTGTGCAGTCCGCACAGGCTAATCAGGGACGATACTTTCCGCTTTTATATATTTTTTCGTTTAAATGAAGTCTCTTCTTAGCAAAAATCCAATTTAGGCGGAAAGTGTCGTCCCTGAATAGCCTGTGCGGACTGCACAGGCTAATCTGGGAAGACACTTTACGCACATGCATTATGCCCAGTTTTTTCAGAACACGAAACATATGTGGTTGCTGATTTCTGTCATATCGTTCTAGCATATTGGTGGGTTTGTGGAGGGCCAACGAGCCGGCACAAGAGAACGACAAACATACGAGCCAATAAGACAATATACACTCAAGAACGACAACGCGACACTCAAATATCTTGTTATGATGGTCCAATTTTTTCGTGTTTGCGCCTTAGATTTATCGTTGCGGCGTTCTGGTGTTTACAGTGAACTTAAAGGTCACAAACTGTTTAGTATACAGATAAAAAAAAACATGAGGAAAAAAACCCACAAACTCACGAACATATAATAAAAGATGAAAAACCTGTTAAACCGTTAAAATGAAGATATTTTTAACGGTTAAGTTTTTTTTCTTTATTTGAGGCCACTATAGAAGTAATTAAAGTTTACATTCAAATATAAGTGACAATTTAAAAAAGCGAACTTAGAAAACTATGAATACCCTCAGTACCATCGTCGTCATCGAAATCCATTAGTCTACGAGAGCTAACTCTCATACACGACTGGCAGTCACACTCCGCATTTACCTCCCTTGGTATAGTAAATCGACGTCCAACAAAACTGGAGATTTTGCTCTCTATACGTGGGCGGGCGGTGTTTAAATACTAATCAGACCTTACGCAGGACGTCATTACGCCCTGGGAATCGACAGATTGAAAGGCAAATAGAATCATGTACGGTTATTAAGGATTTGGGAACTTCCTCCCACTCCCTGGTGCCTTTAGGGGTAATTTGTCCCATATGATTTAGTGTTTTATGTATATTTTTGGGATTTTTTTTTTGCTTTTGATTACAGCAGAAACCAATTGGCACAGCCTGCATACATTAAATAAATTTGTTCAGGGAAAACACACACAATGGTGCATTCACTATGGTTCATATTAAATACATGTAAACGAATTGTTAAATTCAATAGATGTCGCGAATTGATTGATTGCAAGTAACTTTTTCGTTTCTAAAATGAAATAATATCAAGAATAAAGTAAGTAAATTCATACTCGCTGAGTTTCCCGTCAGCAAAGAGCCAAATTACAATTGAAAACTACTAATAAACCACGAACCGGAATAATTGTATAACTATCGTTTTTATCAGTAAATGAACAACTAGAAGTCACTCTCCTGCGTTTCGAACGCCCTTGTGGAAAACAATCCCTCTAAAATATTTGAGCTATAAACAACGCTTAATAAAATATCCATAAAGCGATTGCGATGGATATGATAAAAAAAAATAATGAAACCATTAACTTCAATAATAAATTGTGCATTTCTTATACAATTCGTGACTTACTTACTAAATTTGTCTCGGTATTTTGAATATTTAGGGGTTTTGTTCTTAGAACTTAGTATGTCATTCATGTTTATTAAACTTTAAAATGTGTTCACGAATACATCTATTAAGTGTAGTGAAAATGGTATGAACAATCATCTCGTTGACGTCGTATGTTTTATAATACATTTTAGGTCATGCGATAGTACAAAACTGTATAATTGTTATCAGCAATTAAAAAACATAGACTTGTATATCCACTATTAATTACATATGCAATCGTTCTCATTTTTGTGAGATGTACAGTGCAACATGTGTCAACTTTCCATAGTTTGATGAATTATTACAGCTTTTATGAACATAACTTCTGCTACGACAACTAATTCCATACCTAAATGGCTTACATGTCCAACTCGGTTAGCTTCTGAATAACCCAGTATGCCGTTACCACAAAGAAAATGACACAGATGACAACACAAACAACATACGCAGCAAAAATCACAAAACAACAACAGCTAACAGAGGCATCAGAAAAAAATGAAACAGACGCAGCAGCAATAACAACGACAGAGCAAAAATGGGCATCAAAGATAACAACGCCTAACCAGCAGCACTAATTGTAATTTGGGTAGTGGCGAATGGAACTGTCACTGACACTTCAAACGTATTAAGCTATACTGGAACCATCTATTAATTTTTTCAGTTATATTAAACGTGCATATAACGGAATTCTCTTGAAACAAAACTACCTAAGTACCGAAAAGTATTATCGATAGGTCGATATATTTTAATGTAACTTGGTCATTGACTATGAACATTTTTAAAATCGATTATTGCTTTGTCTTAGAAATGGAAAAAAGATAGGATAACTTAGCTTCAATAAAAAGTAGAAATAAAAATCAACACTAGGAGGATATATCTTAAACAAGAGGGCCATGGGCCCTAAGGCGCTCACCTGAATGCCAAACAACTAGACTATTCTAAACAAATGCAAGCTGATTCATGAAGATTGGACCAAACAAGTGACTTTTAACGTTTTTTTTTTTTTTTTTTTTTTTTTTTTTTTTTTTTTTTTTTTTTTTTTTTTTNCAAGTTTCATGAAGATTGGTCAATAAATGTGGCTAATATAGCGTCAACAAGTTTTCACTATTGCCATATAAGGAAAACTGCCCACCCCCGTTGGCCATGTTTTTCAACGAACCATAACCATTTTAAAATTTTCAAACTGAGCCGAGCTATGATTAGAACAAATGTTCTGATCAAGTTTAATAAAGATTTGATGATAAATTTGACTTCTAGAGTGTTAACAATGTTTTACTATAGCCATATAAGGAAAAATGCCACGCCCCCCTGGTGGCCATGTATTTCAACGGATCGCAACCATTTTAAAATTCAGTCTAGATATCATTAGTACACATATTCTGACCAAGTTTCATGAACATTGAACCAGCAATGTGACTTCTAGAGTGTTAAACAGGTTTTAATATAGCCATATTTGGAAAACTGCCCCGCCCCCGGCGGCAATGTTTTTCATCCAACTGGAACCATTTTCGAACTTGTCCAAGATAAAATTGGGACACATGTTCTGACCAAGTTTCACAAAGATTTGACTAAAAATATGACTTCTAGAGTGTTAACAAGGTTTTACTATAGCCATATTAGGAAAACTGCCACGCCCCCTGGCAGCCATGTTTTTCAACCAACCGGATTTTTTTTCGAACATGTCCAAGATATTATTGGGAAACATATTCGGACACAGTTTCATAATGATTGGACTAAAAATGTGACTTCTAGAGTGTTAACAAGGTTTTACTATAGCCTTATAAGGAAAACTGCGACGCCTTCTGGCAGCAATGTCTTTCAACCAACAGGAACATTTTTCGAACGTGTCCAAGATATTATTGGGACACATGTTCTGACCAAGTTTCATGAAGACTAGACAATAAATGTGGCCTCTAGAGTATTAACAAGGTAAATGTTGACGAAGGGACGACTCACGACGGACGACGGACAAAAGGCGATCACAATAGATCACCATGAGCACGTTGTGCTCAGGTGAGCCAATAAAAAATAGAAAAAAAATGATAGGAGAACATATTTTATTCAACCTAGTTATTAGTCTTTAGCTTTTATTATATAATGAAGTATGAACAAAATGATTTTAAACACTAATTTATATGGTCATCAACAGAATAAGAGTATTGCATAAGGGAATATAAATACCCATATTAAAAGCAGTTTTCGCGTTACCCCAAAATTTCTCTTGGCCTCGAAAAAAGGTTGCGTTCCTTACGGATTTGGTTGAGTACCAATATTTTGATCCAGTAATAAACATGTATTAATGTTTCCATAAAAAAAACCCGCCTGCTTACTCAATAAATATACTTCCTATCATCAACTAAAGGTTTAACACAATCGCTCTGCGATGGTTCAGTCGTGTAAGTCTCTGATATCTGACTGTTAACAGTCTTACAATAGTTTGTGTTCGATTTATACATACTCAATGAAAACTTACTTGTTACACATATTTGCTAAATATAGGCATCATTCATCAGTAACAAGCTTGTAGCGATCATATAGGTCATTAGCTACATGTTAATGCAAACCGAATATCTCGGCGTTAGCGTTGTTTTAACCAAACTTCTAACTTCTACTAGCGCTAAACATATGTTGATTGGAAAGTGGCAATTAAGGCCGCAGTATGAGAAATAGCAGAACAACTTAACGGATGGCTTTTTTTAAAAATAGAAAGTATTATTATACAGGCTAAGAAGTATCAAGTGCACATGTACCTTTTCCAGTAAGAGTTCTGAACTCTGAAATTTTCGCTGCGTCCATAGGACGCAAGGGGCTATGAATGTTTGCGTCCCCGGATAAATCATGACGTACATAGATAAAGGGCTATGAATGTTTGCGTCCCCGGATAAATCATCCCGTACATAGACACGCGAATTCTGGAATAAGTACAAAGTCGCTTTGGCTTTATAAGCATCATGTTGCTATATGCAAACAGCAAAAAGAATCAAGTTCAAAAACGTTAAAAATATCAGAAAAAAAGAAACCTCGACCCACCTGTTAATTTCTTCGGTTGGTCCCCAGTTTTCTGTGCGGCGTCCGGCTTTATCGTACAAGAGAACGAGTATTTGATTTCATCACTCATCCAGACCGGAACTTTGAGGCAGACGGCACGCAATGGCCGCTTCGACCTTTGACCTTTAGCTGACTCCTCACCTTGACCGATCATAAGACCCCTTTTTACTCTCGATTGTGGGTTCTAGTCTCCCCTTAATGACAACTCGACGATGCGATGATGATTTTCTGTATTATGGATATTATAATTAAATTTTATTTTGCCGTTACACTTGGCATTTTACACATGAAATAATTCCAATCGAAATTTCAGAACTTTGTCCGTAGCCTGGCTCTTGACGATAAGAATATTTACTTATTTTTCTGCTGTTGTTGAAAGAATATATTTCCCCACATTGGATTTGTTCTGTAAATGGACCGGAAGTATCACTCGCTGTTTCTGGACCCAGTGCCAGACATGAATCCCGATGAAATATCCTGTTTTTGTAATTTTAAGACGTTGACACTAGCACTTTGGCCACAATCTTCAGAACCGCATTTTATTCACTAGCTATTTTGGGTTGGTGTGTATATTGGAGTCGATCGCGATAAAATGACTGTGTTAATTAGGATTTATCCCTGACGCTCTCTTTTATGTATCCTATATATTAATCTGGTTTTGTGTTCGAATCCCGATTTGCGTTGAACACGATTTTTTTCCTGACGAGCACGTCTTATATACGAGTAGAATCACATAGTTTTTCTGCACATTGGTCGTTTTCAATGCCTTTCTAGCGCTTTGATATTGAAATTGTTATTACACAGACTTATTTTTATGGTTTTTATTTCGTTTATATATTTTTTTCAATTCATATTCACACTATTAAAAATTATAATTTTTGCGACACTACAGCGTAGAAAATAACAATCCGATATCGTCTCACTTTTTTTTTTAACGACACAATATTATGGTTCCAGATAATTAACTATTCCGTTTTGAGCAGACTGCACTGCAAACTATTTAAAAACAACACTACGAAAACACCACTCAAATAAACAAACTTTAAATCCAATCTTTCTTTAATATCCACATATCTATATCTTTAACTGATACACATATTTATCAATCGTCATTTTAGATCTCAATGAGATCATGCCAACCACATACATGTGGAGTTTCCCATTGAAAACAACAGTATGGAATATTTGACTAACAACAACCAATCAAATCTCTCGTTACACGCCAGTCGTAGTATTTTCTACTGACGTCAATGCACAATTACTGATTCATTCATAAAATTCTTTTCTCAGCTAGCGTGGAATTCGAGATATGCTGTTTACGAGATACGCTCCGATCGTCACACTCGGGGATTGTCGTAACTCATCGGATTTTGCCGTACGCACGTAAGTGCAACTCGATTGGTATTTCGAATACGTAAACAGTTGTTAAACTTATATATAGGCCATGCAGTCATTGCAGTGTACGCATATGTAAACATGTCTGGGTCGAGTAGATACAAACGCTTGGTTGATTGCCAATCTCGCGACCGCAATGACCCAGATGTCTGGCTGTATAGCGGAAATGACGCGGGACGACCAGTTTATAGGCGTTAAGATGAATAAAATACTTCGAATTCTTGGTACATGGAAACAGTGAATCAAAACAAAGTTATGTAATTGTAAACATGGGGTGATTTTGTTACTCATACAAAACAACAACAACAAAAAATACATGATCCTGCTGCTGCTGCTGCTGCTGCTATTACTTAAAACACCCCCACTACTACTATAACTGCTACTTCATGTGCGGTATCATAAACGCAAATATTGTAATCAACACCTCCAATACCACCTTCATCAATATCATCATTACCTCGTCACCTTCCTCTTTATAAACAGATTCATTAAACATCTGAAAATAGCAACGGATTTTGTGAAGATTCCCGCCCGAAGGATGGTTGTTCTGCTGTTATAAATATGTTTTATGTTTCCATTGACGTCGTTGTGATTTATGTACAACGGTAGTCAATTTAATTTTAAGCAAAATCACATAGAAAACACAATGAGAATTCTCGTTTGTTAACAATGATGCCGTTGCATTTTAAGCCTCATGGTGTCGTGTTCTGAGAAAACTGGGCATAATGCATGTGCGTAAAGTGTCGTCCCAGATCAGCCTGTGCAGTCCGCACAGGCTAATCCGAGACGACACTTTCCGCCTAAACTGGATTTCCGCTAAGAAGAGACATCATTTAAACGAAAAATTCCATAAAAGCGGAAATTGTCGTCCCTGGTTAGCCTGTGCGGACTGCACAGGCTAATCTGGGATGACAATTTACGCACAAACATTATGCCCAGTTTTCTCAGAACGCGACACCATGGACAAAACAGACAATGGTCCGATCGCGAGATGTGTGTGCTAAAACTGATGTTATTCGTGGATCTTTATCGCATAGCCAACCATTATGACATTCACCAACACCGACAGGTGCAGACGCAGAAGCAGTAGCAGCAGCAACAACAGCAGCGACAGCACGGCAAGCACTATCCTTCTTCATCCCCATCAACACCACCAACATCATCATAGCCATCACCTCTACTATACTTAACACCAACACTATCACACCACGACTTCCAACACCAGTACCATAACCACCACTACTTTCACCATCAGCCCCACAACCGACCACATCAATTATAAAATAATATGCCTTAAATTTGATGCGTAGTTGTTTGCAAGTTTTCCATAAAACAATTTATTGTATATTCATTATACACGACCACTTTATTAAAACTTGTAAAGCATAATAACATGCTTTCAGTGTCTGAAATAACGAGCACATCACACTTCCGATAATTGCATCCATAGTTTTTATGTTACGCACGAGAACAATTAAAACAGACTTAACACAAAAGAAAGATATAAGTACGTATACTTGTGTATATCTACAGATAAAGGAACAGGCATTACGAATAGCTTAGTATACCGAAGTAGAGAGTTCCCAAATGTCAATGAAATCTCTGTTTTAACCTACTTTCATAAAAATACTACTGCTTCTAAAAATAATGATAACCTTTATGTCATTTTGGGCAATTTTCTGTGCAGTTTAGTTATTCTTGAGGGCAATACAACAAATCAAAACCATGTAACATCGCACAATGTTGCCCCTTTGTTTTCACCAAGAGAAACACAGACTAAAATACGTAATTACAATTATATTGTGAAGGTGATGACAAAACAGATCGTTTGTTGATATAACTTGACCAATTACAGTTCGTCGTTGCACATTCAAAATAATAACAAATAACTACACAAGCACGTGCATAGCAGTTCAAAGGTGACTATTAGAAATACTTTGAGTTGCAATCTGACCAGTACATATTTAACGTGTGCATTTAAACATAAATTTCCATTTTAAATACTTGTTACAGTATAATAAAACTATAACTTTTTAAATGAGATTTGTCAATACAAGTATACGTGTGTGTATGCAAGGTTGGTCAAAATAAAAATATGTATTTGTACTCTTCTTTTATTAAAATAAAGTTGAAACACGTAAATTAAGTGATACTCATCTTCTATCTCATTTGTGTTGCATACACTTCCTCTACGTTAATTGTTAAGGATTATATACTATGTTTATGCTTTTAATTTGGCGGCGCACGATTGCTGTCATATTACGTATAATATTGTGATAATAAGGGGGATATCCGATGACAATTATGACCAAGATGAGGATGGGACGCAGCAGATTATTATCGACCAGAATTATAAAATTGAGCCGCGCTTTGGGAAAACGGGTCTTAATGCATGTGCGTAAAGCTTCGTCCCAGATTAGCCTGTAGGTCCGCATAGGATTATCAGGGACGTCACTTTCCACCTAAACTGGATTTTCGCTATGAAGAGACTTTCTTTAAACGAAAAATACCATAAAAGTAGAAATTGTCGTTCCTGATTAGCATATGCGGTCTGCACCATCTTATATGGGACAACACTTTACGCACATGCATTAAGCACGGCTCTATTATTATCATGCTGATCATATTAACCATGTCGAGTGTGATGTGAAGAAAGGTTGATATTATTGATGATATTTTTGGTGACGAAGCCATTTAATATGAACAGGATATTCATTTGTATTTGTATAAGGCAATATGATAAAGGCGTTGTTGCCGTGGGCGATATCACCTTTGTACTATCGACCAAGATACGTAGGAGAAGAAAAAAAGAAGTAACGACGCCAAGAATCAGATGTGAGTTAAGACGACATTATTGGCGTCGCACTGAAGTGCGGCGACTAGTATGTAATACGTTTTTTTTCGCTTATGGGAGGAGAAGTTATTTTGCGGATCAATGTATATATTTTTGTTGTCAGAATATCTTGCGTAGTGGTGATTTTTTTGTGAAAATTAGTGTAAATAAGTACTGCATTTGTGCCTATTACATTAACTACACCATCTATTGCCAATAATGCAAAGCTAATTCTTTTAATTAATAACTGATCACAGGGACTGGGCAAAAATAAAAGATCACAGGGACTGGGCAAATACGCGAACCGGTGAAACTTTCTGGTTTTGTATAAAAACAAAACATAATCAAAATATAGTTATTTTGTGGTTTTTCTAACAATAGCGCAGACTTTTGCTGTTCGAGTTTTGGTTAACGCGTATTTTCTTCAATTTTACAAGACGACAGCGATAACACGGTTTATTGCTTTATCATTATGTACACACCGGTCTTACTGACAATAACGTAGTGACGTCACCATCTATGTATAGAATGATTGCTTTATTGATAACCGTTACACTACAGTCACTTATTAATATCTTAGTTAGAAGGTGATTTTTCAAGCGGTTCCGTAGTGTAGTGGTTGCACGCTCGCTTCACATGTGAGAGGTCCAAGGTTCGAGCCCCAGTAGAATCAAATTATTTTATTTGTGTTCTATGTTAACTTTTTGTTTTGATGTAGACATTTTAGTTTAAATAAATATGCTGTTTTATTGTAACCATTTTTTGTTTTTATTATGCCCATGAAATATATGTGTGAGAGGGTGGGGGGGTTTGTAAACACATTAAAAGTGTTTTCATATCAATGAGTACTCAACCCCTATCGTAAATGAGCAACGTAAGAATAAGTTCAGAATCATCTCCCCTTGAAGTTGAGAAAAATATGAAATTACGCTTACAAGATGAAGCAGATTTTTTAAAACCTACACAGTTCTGTTCCATTAATGAAAACTGCACACGGATGCCAGTAAAAAAAAAAAACCAATGTAAATAAAATGAACTATGAAATATTTGGGGGTTACAACACAAAATCATAGATAATGGTTATTTGGGGGTTATAACACAACATCATAGATAATGGTTATTTGGGGGTTATAACACAAAATCATAGATAATGGTTATACCAGTATCTTTTTCTATTTTGTTTAAAATAATCGGCCAATATATTAATATTTACAGTAGAAAAAAAATCGTTCCATGTAACTTCATTGAGTGCCTTTTACACTGAAATTCCCGACGCCCTTTGATGCTTTGCATCAATACTTATCTTGTTTATACCACTAAAATACCTTTATTCCAGGGATGGTGTACCACGCAGAGAACGTGGGCGACCGTATCCGCCTTAACAAATGTCGCATTTTCCGGTTGTTGCTGTGTTTAGAGGCAGAAGCTAAAGAAATCTCGACGTGCGCTATCTTAAGCAGTTAAATTTGCTTTCGCTGGTATTCTTTATTCCTCGTATAAACCGCAGGGTTAATGTATTTCTGCCAATACGTCTCTATAATCAGAGTATTATTGAGATTAGCGAAGCGAATAAAGTTATTTTTTTTATATGTTTTCCGGTGGTTTATAAACAAATATCAGTGAATTAAAACTGATAATTCACTGTTTCACACACTGACAATTAAAATTATCGATAATTTTCATTATTTTAAAAATACCAAAATACAAAAAAACTCCTTTGTAAGCATAAAATTAAAAAAAAAAAATGTTTGGCCCAGGGTAGAATATCGATTTTAATTCACTCATGATCATAGAATAAAAATATTTTCTATGATCACGAGTAAATTAGAATCGATATTCCATCTAATCCAACAAATATTAGCGATCATTTACATTATGAATTGCATTCGAGGGTGCATGAAAGAATGGAAGAAACGGAAGCCGGTATTGCAACAAATCCGGACAATCTTTTAACTGAATTAGCCTTAGTGTGTATGGATTTGTAGTACACTAAAACATATTTTGTATGCACTGTTCTTCGGTTACCAGTAATAGTTTAATAGTTTGGGCAGCAGTGTTAAAAAAATTGAAATCGAATATGTTATAAAAATAGTATTAACCTTTATACTGATGAATTGAATAGACAACAAAAAGGCACGTAAATTAACAAACCAAAATAAATGCTTTAATATGTATTTTTCGAATATGTACCCAACACATATAGACTATATAATATGTAAGATATATTATGGTACATTTAAATTTAAATGGATTTTGTAAGAGAGAACAATGTGATCGGCTCACAAATTATTGATTATAACTAGTAATAACTCAAAAACAATCGGAGCCAAAACGCACTACGTTTATGTAAGTTCGAAATAGCTTATTATCCTGGGCGAGACATTATAAGAACAGAGTTTTTTTTTCCAGTCTCATGTTTCTAGGGAACATTTCAAGCAACGTTATTTTAACGTGTTCAGTAAGTTTTCTCGACTATCCCTCCTAGACAAATCTATTATCCAGCTGATATTACTTTGAATTTTCCATGTTGTATCGTTAACACAAACGGACAAAAAAGTTTGTCCAGGGATAAACTTAGAGCTTCCATATTTTTGCGGAATTGAAGTAATAGTTGCATGGTATTTATAAGACGTGGGGCTTTTAACTCCATGAACAATCATTTTTTCTTTTCAAATGCAGTAGCCTGTTTATTTATGTCAAATGGGGATAGTATAAAACTTATAATATATCCTGTTGAATATATAACATTCCCATAACATGGCATTGTACACCACAACCGAACGTGCAAAAGAGTCACAAAACCTTTGAACGTAAAGCAGCACGGATATACCAGGGTATCACATATCATTCTGTAAAATGGCCGGTCAAAGCTGGACATGGCACGCCGAATCATATTTTTGCACTATACTGAATACCATGATTAAGCAAACCTGGGCAAGACATAGCGAAGACTAGGTCAGACAATGGCTAAGACCAAACATAGCTTGATTAAGCAAACCTGGGCAACACACAGCGAAATCAAGGTAAGACAACGGCTAAGACCAAGCATAACTGGTTTAAGCAAACCTGCGCAACAGACCATGGCTAAGACCAAATTTAGCTTGATTAAGCACACCAGGAAAACACAGTGCGAAAACAAGACAAGACCATGGCTAAGACCAAATATAGCTTGATTAAGCTAATCTGGACAACACAGTGCGAAAACATGGCAAGACCATGTCTCAGACTAAATATAGCTTGATTAAGAAAACACGAGCAACACAAAGCGAAAACAAGGCAATACTTTTGCTAAGACTTAACATGGCTTGATTAAGCAAACCTGGGCAACACAAAGCGAAAACAAGGCAATATCATGGCTAAGACTTATCATGGCTAAGACTTAACATTGCTTGCTTAAGCAAACCTGGGCAACACAAAGCGAAAACAAGGCAATACCATGGCTCAGACTAAATATAGCATAATTGAGCAAACATGGACAACACAGTGCAAAAACAATGCAATACCATGACTAAGTCTGAACAAAGCTTGATTAAGCAAACATGGAAACACAATAGGAAAACAAGGCAATACTATGGCTAAGACTAAACATAGATTGATTAAGCAAACCTGGACAAAACAGTGCGAAAACAAGGCCATACCATGGCTAAGACTTAACATTGCTTTATTAAGCAAATCTGGCACCACAAAGCGAAAACAAGGCTAGACCATGACTTAGACTAAACATAGCTTGATTAAGCAAACCTGGACAACACAGTGCGAAAACAATAGACCACTGCTCAGACTAAATATAGCTTGATTACGCAAACCCGGGTAACACAAAGTGAAAACAAGGCAATACTTTGGCTAAGTCTGTACATAGATTGATTAAGCAAACATGGGCAACACAAAGCAAAAACAAGGCAATAATATGGCTTAGTCTAAACACAGCTTGATTAAGCAAACATGGGCAACAAAGTGGGAAAACAAGGCAAGACCATGGTTCAGATTAAATATTGCTTGATTAAGCAAAGCAGGGCAACACAACGCGAAAACAAGACAATACTATGACTAAGTCTGTACATAGATTGATTAAGCAAACATGGGCAACACAAAGTGGAAACAAGGCAATACTATGGCTTAGTCTAAACATAACTTGATTTAGCAAACATGGGCAACACATTGGGAAAACAAGGCAAGACCATGGCTGAGACTAAATGTAGCTTGATTAAGCAAACCTGGGCAACTCAGTGCGAAAACAAGGCAAGACCATGGCACAGACTTAATATAGCTTGATTAAGCAAACATGGGCAACACAGTGGGAAAACAAGGCAAAACCATGGCTTAGACTTGACATAGCTTGATTAAGCAAACCTGGACAACACAGTGCGAAAACAATGCAAGATCATGGCTCAGACTAAATATAGCTTGACTAAGCAAACCTAGGCAACACAAAGCGAAAACAAGGCAATACTATGGCTAAGTCTGAATACAGCTTGAGTAAGCAGAATTGGACAACACACTGCGAAAACAATGCAAAACCCTGGCTAAGACTAAACATAGCTTGCATAAGAAAAAATCTTGGAATCAAAGTGCGAAAACAAGCCACGACAATAGCTGAGAATAAACATAGTTTGATTAAGCAAACCTGGGCAACACAGTGCAAAAGCAAGGCAAGACCATGGCTAAGCTTAAACATAGCTTGATTAAGCAAACCAATGCAAAAACAAGGCAAACATACACGAAGAGAAACCTAAGCTTCGCCAGCAGGAAATAAACCTTATTATACAATGCGGTCCTTCATTTATGGCAAGGAACCAAATGCCAAACAGTGAGGCTTAAAACAAATACAATAGAAAAGAAAATTGACTGTACTCTATCTTTTGATTGATGTTATGAGTTGTGTCAACTTCATTATTTAAAATACACACCTCATTGTCACATTTAAATCATTTTCAATTTATCGTTTTAGGCTTAAGTGTTTCTGCTGATATCTAAAAATGAATTACGCATATAATTTGAGTGCACTAATTGATAGCACTTTGCTATTTTGACGCAGTACTAATTATAGGTTGTTCGCACGAACTAATTCAACTTTTACCCAAATATGTCATATTTGATTTCTTTTAAGCGTTCAAGTGTTCTATATATATAAAGACACGAACTCTGAAAAAACGCTTCCAATGAATTAAAGAGATCATACTGAACACGTCGTCAAGAAAACATTATTTAGTTTGAAAGTGGTATCCGCGAACAGTAAATTAGTCAGCAGAACTTAAAGATAAGGTTAATAAGCTTTGGCTATTTGGCTAGTTTGATATGTGTTCATTTTAACCAGTTATTCCATATTATAACTGTGGCGTTACAGACAAGCGGCGATATCGTTGAACTTTGCGCAACATGTTTTTCCATATTTGTGTATATATTGTTTTGTTCATGACAAAGGAGCTAGTAAGGTATTTTTAGGATGTTTTAAGTAAGTATATATCCAAGAATTATGCACATGTCCGTTGAAACTTACGTGTTAAAATGAAATGCGACAGGATTTGACAGTGTTAGTTCAATCGATTTCTGGCTTTGGTAGAGATCAAATAAGAAAATGTCCCTCTAGTATGCAAATCAAACTGTATATTGCGCAAATGTTCACACTTGCTCTTGTTTCGATTTATTACCCACTAAGTGGGAAAGGCGAAATTCGGAGGTATACATTCGTAACTAAAAGATACACACTGGAATCTGAAATATATAAAATTGCAATATCAATACAATCTATGACATGACATTCTATAAATCTATAATGCTCAATTATATTAATCATGCTGATCATTTTAACCATGTCGAGTATGACGTGAAGGAAGGGTGATATTATTGATAATATTTTCATTGTCGAAAGCCATTTAATATGAACATGATATTAATTTATATTTTTATAATGTTATATGATAAAGGCGTTGTTGCCGTTGACGATGACACCTATTGTACTATCGACCAAGATACATGCAAGAAGGAGAAAAAAATAGAAGTAATGACGCCAAGTATCAGATTTGCTTTAAGACGACATTATTTATACCACTCATATACCTTTATTCCAGGGATGGTGTATCACACAGAGAACGTGGGCGACCGTATCCGCTTTAACTAAATGTCGCATTTTCCTGTTGTTGCTGTGTTTAGAGGCAGAAGCTAAAGAAATCTCGACGTGGGCTATCTTTAGCAGTTAAATTTGCTTTCGCTGGTATTCTTTATTCCTCGTATAAACCGCAGTGCTAATGTATTTTTGTCAATACGTCTCTATAATCAGAGTATTATTGAGATTAACGAAGCTAATAAAGTAATTTATTTTATGTTTTCCGGTGGTTTTTAAAGATATTTCAGTGAATTAAAACTGATAATTTACTTTTTCAAACAGTAAAAATTAACAGTAAAAATAATCGATAATCTTCATTGTTTAAAAAATACAAAAATACAAAAAAAAAATCATTTGTAAGCAAACAATAAAAATAAAATGTATTGGATTAGGTGGAATATCGATTTTAATTCAACCGTGATCATAGAAAGATTTTTCTATGATCACGAGTGTATTACAATCGATATTCCATCAAATCCAACACATATCCTCTTTGTGAAGCAGATGTTAATTGGCTAAACTTTCGTGATATTAATTTAACCATGTGCAGCAAACATTTAAATTATGAATTACATTCTTGGAAGAATGGAAGAAACGGAAGCCGGTATTGCAACAAATCCGGACAATCTTTAAACTGAATTAGCCTTACTGTGTATGGATTTGTAGTACCCTAAACTATAATTTGTATGTATTGTTCTTCGGTTACTTGCAATAGTTTACTAGTTTGAGCAACAGTTTTTGTAAAAGTTGAAATCAAATATGTTGTACATGTAAAATTAGTATTTACCTATATACTGATGCTTTTAATTAGACAACAAAAACGCGAGGAAATTAACAAACCAAAATAAATGCTTTTATATGTATTTTTCGAATATATACCCAAACCATGATGACTATATAATATGTAAGATATATAATGTAACATTTATATTTAAATGGATTTTGTAATAGTTTAAAAAAAAATCGGAGCCAAAACGCACTTGGACGGTTACGTAAGTTCGAAAGAGCTTATTATCCTTGGCGAGACATTATAAGAACCGAGTTTTTTCCACTCTCAGGTTTCTATGGAAAATTTCAAGTAACGTAAGTAATTTTAACGTTTTCAGTGAAGTTCTCTTGAATCTCCCTCTCAGACAAACCTATTATTTAGCTAATATTACTTAGAATTGTCCATCTGTGTCGTTAAAAAAACGGAAAAAACATTTTTTCCAGTGATAAACTTATAGCTACCATGATGTTGGCTTTTAATATTAGAGTCATAGTTGCATGGCATTTATTAGACGTGGGACCTATATCCATAAACAATCTATTAATTGTTCTCTTCAAATGCAGTAGCCTGTTTATTTATGTCAAATGTTTATCGTATAATACTTACAGTATATCGTGTAGAATATATAACATTAACATAACATGGCCTTGTATATCCCCCCCCCAACCAAACGTGACAAAACGTCACAAAGCTTTTCAAAGTACAACAGCTGGATTTACCAAAGTATCACGCATCATTCTGTTAAATGGCACGTCCAATCTGGACGGGACAATTCATGGTTAAGACATTTTTACGGTCCTTATTATATGGAAAGGAACCAAGTGCCAAACAGTTAGACATAAAACTAGACAAGCCACGCACTGATATAAAAAAAACTCACAAACACGAACAAAACTGGGGTCACCGACTTGGAGCGGTCCATGCAAAAGCAATGGGGGTTTAAACCGGTTTTATAAAGCTCAAATCCTCACACTCAGCCAAATCAATAGCCTTTATTATAGGGGGGAACATTTTTTTTGATAAAAAAGGGAAAATGATTAAATCTGGGGTCGCCGCCTTGGAACGTCCATGCAAAAACACATTAAGGGCTTGAAATGAACGTTTTCTGACCGATAGGTTTTCATACATGCGGTTTTGAAAATATAACATGGTTACGGATTTTGCAATTTTAGATTATATCATATGCCATAAATCAATAAAATACAATGTCATGATGGTCTTAACCGGACTAAAGGGTTCACATAAGTATAAGATAACGGTCTAACGGCGGTACCATACTGTTTTAAATGGCTTGTCTAGTAGCTGACACATGTTTTCTCTTGCAAGTTCTTCTGTTGATCCTTGGATAACGATTGCTGGTCAAAGAAAAGCAAAATTCATTACCATAAACAAGAAGAGACCTGTAGATATTTTCTCATGAATGGTATACACGTGTTCGCAGGCAATTTCGTAAGGGCAAAGTTGATGATACAGTTCTGAAAGATAATTGCGACAGCTGCGTAAAGGTCATGTCTTGTTTCCAGGCTTGTTCCAAACTCAGAGTGGGTTATATTAACAATTACTCTTTTCTTTTTATATAATGGTCATTAAACAATTAAACAAGTTTGGTACAAATTGTTTAAAAAAGGAGGCCGTCTCTTGCACAAAATCCAAACTAAGATAGATGATTTTCACAATAACTGCAAACTCCCAAGAGTATGTTTGCTACCTGATCTTCTTATGTGATGCTGGTATGGACGTATCCTCAACTATGTATATATACAATTTAAATACTCCTTTATACGCACATTACTCTGGACTATTGTTTGCTGTATAAGAAGGCGTAGTTATATGACAAGTACTTGGTTAATCTACGTATTGAAAAATAAGAACGAAGAACTATAGAAATATTCATTGACTGTACCATAACTTTGGAGTGGCGTTATGAGTTGTGTAAACGTCATTCTTTAAGATTCACAGTATCTCATCGTCACATTGACATCATTTGCCATTTATCTTATTAGCCGTAAGTGTTTATGCTGATATCTAGAAATGGATTGCTCATAGATCTTAAGTGCACTAATTGATAACACTTTGCTGTTATGACGCAGTACTAATTGTAGATTGTGTGAACAGATTCGCACACTAATCAAATGCTATATTTAACTTCCTTGAAGCGTCCAATATGTGAAGATTGCCTGTGCGTATAGAGACATGAACTCTGCAAAGCGCTTCAAGTTAATTAAAGAGATCAAACTTTATCGTGTGGAATTACTTGTCATAATTAAATCGACAACCGCCATTAGAAAACGACAATTATAGATTGTAATCGAGTAATAGAAAGCTCCGCCCCACGTCTTATAAATACTCTGCACCAATTAGTTCAATACTGGCAAAAACACGAATGTTCTAAATATATCCCGAAAAACACTATTTCATCCGGTTTTCTCAACGAAACAAAATGAGACATGCCTAGAAATATAAGCTGGTTACTACTAATAGGTTTGTCCTGGAGGGATTTTCAAGTGAACCGAAGGACTTTACAGAACTTTTATCGCATTATTTCCACTATTATAGAATCCTTGTAATGTTATACATTTCTTAGAATGTTGCGTTCAGAATAATAAACATATAGCAAATTTCGCAAGCTTCAAGGTGTAGTTTGGTGTTCGGAAAACGGGACGTTATTATGCTCATCAATTCTCATTTATTCAATATTGTATATGATAATATATATATATAAATAAATACATCACAATAAAACATGTAGTATATTTGAAAATAACAAAGAACAACGAAAACGTTCGAAAGTAGAGTTAAATATTCGCATAAAGTGTTCAATTTCGTATTGTTTGAATTATAGCAACTTTTCTTTTCCTTTCCGATAGCATACACTATTCCTAGAACGTGCGAGGACTGAGTATTAAATAAGGTTTCAGTATCAAAAACGATAAAGATAACATACTTGGAGATTTCTTAAGCTTTCGCTTCTAAATAAAGCTAAAACAGGAAAATGTGACATAAAATACAGGCGGATATAGTCGCCCACGTTCCCTGCATGACGTTTTGAACATCCCACGAATAAGTTGAATAAATAATGGGTTATTCAAGGAAAACTGTCTGTGTAAAAAACGTCATTGTTTTGCTTTATCTCCCTCTGTGTTATAAGCAAAAGCATCGTCCTCGTCTGAATCATGATCATCAGCGTCATACCTATGCGCAAATGCTATTGTTTCGATTTATTACCCACAAAGACTAAAATACGAAATTCGGAGGTATACATTCGTAACTTACGAATACATACTGGAGTCTGAAGTATTTAACGTTGCAATATCAATGCAATTTATGACATTAATTACAGCAGTGTCATAAAATAGCTTTCTTCCCATGAAGATGTGCCAAATTTCAGCTTCATATGCCTATTGGGCATTCTCTTAATCATGTTGTATCCCTCCTTGGTACAGACCAGTCGAAAGTAGTGCCTATATCATTTTCATTTTTCTCCTTTATTAAAAGCCATTTAGCGATCACATTGATGCCGTGCTTGGTTATTCCCTGCATCAAATGTGTGTCTGCAACATTTTGGTGCATTTCAGTGTGCACTTCGTTAAAAGATGAACGTTTGAGGTGCGCGTATGAAGAACTTTTTCCTTTTTTCGAAATTTCACTGCCGAAACCGTGTGTTCCGAGGGTGCTTGCATTTGGGCGAATTGGAGTTTCTTGGGAGTGTCATGACCTATCTTCTTTTTTTTTATTCCAATTTTTGAAAAAGACATATTCATCATTACATTGATGCTAGGCTTGCAAAAACTGAAATAAAGAAAGGGAAAGAAAAATTAGACCCTATACGCATTGGATTTAGTGCGAGATGTAGTTAATACTCGTTTTTTTTTATATTTCAGCGTGCCTCAAAATATTACAATGCTGGAGCTCTGGTTTGTACCAAAACATTCTATTAAATGGTAATTAAACTGAAATGAATTCTCTGTACTTACTTTTTAATTTGAAATGTGATGTTATGAGCCTATTATTTTACACGTAAATGTATTGCGAATTACTCTATTCAATTTAATAAATGTTTGTAGAAGATACTTTTCGTTGTATAAGATAATTCAGGAATACGCTTGTACTTCGCAATACGCATTAACTGATGAGTTGAATGCCCGAGATTCCCTTTGTATTGACGATCCACGTTATGTAACAACAACAGATGATTACTTTGAAAGAACAGGTATTGCGGTATGTATATATGTCGTAAGTGTATTTACGCTCCCTGACATGTTGTGTTCTTTTAAGAAGTTTTAACAGTGTCCTTTCGTCAATCTGTGACCAAGTCCCCTAAAGTTAAGACCTTCCTTCCTCAGCCTTCCTTAGTTGCTTTCGGTAACCGAGCTTTTTTAAGTCTTGAGTTTCACTTCTTTATATTGATATTACGTGTTGGTTGTCAAGAAAATCGGACATATCAAGGATTACAGTATTACTGTCAAATAGTCCGTTAATTATTAGCTGTTGGTGCATGTTCCCGTTTCCATCAAATTTGGTCACGTGATCGAGTTTAAAGTTTCAATTATTGTCTTGTGTCAAATGAGCTTGAATTAACTGCAACGATCATGCGGTATCATATCATAAATACCCATTTTCAAGTATTGGCCTTTTCGAATTATATATAATTAACGTTCAATATTATATTACTGTTTATGTATTTAATTTGTGTTTGACGTGTTACTTATATAAAACGCTGGTAATATTGGGTGGAATTACTTCTCTTTGTATGTCAACAATAAATCGACAACTGCATGAGAAAAAGAACGTTACAGATTGTGATCGAGTAATAAATGCTCCGTCCCACGTCGTATAAATACCCTGCACCAATTACTTCAATATCGTCAAAACATGATAGGTCTAAATTTATCCCGGGAAACAATATTTTTATCCGATTTTCTCAACGATACAGCATGAGAAAGGCCTAGAAATATCTGCTGGATACTACTAATAGGTTTGTCTAGGAGGGATTGTCGAGTGAACTGAAGGACTTTACAGAGCTGTTATCGAATAATTTGCACGATATAATCCTGATAATGGTATACATTTTTTAGAATGTCGCGTTCAGAATAAAACTCCTCTAGCAAAATTTCGTAAGCTTCTAAGTGCAGATTGGTTTTCGGAAAACAATATAGTTTTTAACATGGATAAAATTGTACTATTTTGTTCATGTATTTCAATAATATATAGTTGTATGAGCATTAATAAGGGTGGGATGTCGAATTCGATTTTCCTCCTCTAGGTCACAATGAGCCAAATTCACTTAAGATATTTTACTTAAACTTACGGAGGCAACACAGAAATAGTTATCATACTTTACTTGGCATGGTTTATCTGACGTTAATATTCGTAGCTGCATATCTAACACAACACACCGCACACACATGACAAAATATCATGATCAAAACTGCACATTCTTAATAATCTTTTATTAAGAAGTGCAATTCTATAATTTGGCAAGTATCCGAACACTGGGAAAGATAACACTGTCATAGTGTGGTCATTATGGCATAAAATAGCTAAATAGCACCAGTAGCTGATTATCTCGCAAGCTCTCATACATTTTGTTGCTCCTTTGGTTCACCTTGCAGATCAATAAACAACAGAAGGAAACTACTAAAAATAGAAAATAAATAAATAAATAAATAATAATAAATCAATAACAATAAATAAGCGCATAATCATGAATTAGTAAGGGTCTTAATACATTCATAAATGCCCATCGTAAAATGACATAGTTACTTAACATATAGCCAAGGTGATAACATATATTGCTATTTGCACACAGAAATATTGTACGTTTAAGACTTCAAAGCTTTCCATAGACGATCATGGTTTAACTAGCAAGGTATTTATGCGATGACATTATTGCGTTGGTGTAGATGGAATAAGATCATGCACATGAATGTACTTAAATTGTCAAGAAGTTTTCATACTGACGTTAACAAGTACATTTTCGATCGAACAATTGACGCTCAATATTATATTACCTTTGATGTTGTCAAGTTTGTATATGACGTCCTAATAATATTAAATGCTGTTAATATTGTGTGGAATTACTTCTCTTTGCATGTCATCAATATATCGACAACTGAATTAGAGAAAGAACATTACAGATTGTGATCGAGATATATATAGCTCCGTCCCACGTCTTATTAATACCCTGCAACTTTTACTTCAATACCGATAAAACACGGTCTAAATTTATCCCGGAACACGCTATTTTTATCCGTTTTTCTCAACGACACAATATGAGCTATGCCTAGAAATATCAGCTTTAATCTAGTACTAGGCTTGTCTTGGAGGGATTGTCTAGTGAACTGATAGTCTGTACGGATAGCGTATTGGTTGATTGACAGTTTAGAATCCTGATAATTGTATAAACCTCTAAGAATGTCGTGTTCAGAAAAATAATCATCTAGCAAATTGCGTGGGTGCAGTTTGATTTCGGAAACCAAGATGTTTTTGTGCCTCTTTATAACCATTCATCCACTATTTAATATGAATAAATATTTAATTATTTTTAATAGAAAGACGTCTTGACATATATGTATAAATAAATAAAT
>VMBQ01004449.1:6325-68353 GCA_007657795.1 Dreissena rostriformis
TATATATATATATATATATATATATATATATAATCAGTTTTGGTATTTAGACCGTATTTATTAAGTCTTTAGACTAAGAAAACAATCTTACCATTCCATGGTCATCCAATGGCACCTTTATAACAGCTGACTACTCTTCTTTCATGTTTGAATCAGCTAAACGATGTAAGTTGTCAGGGGTTCGATATCTAAAATTAATTATTACATGGATTGCATATCGAGATAACGTGCAAATAACGGATTTACCTTAGTTATGAATACTAGCATAAAACGTTGAACAATTGAATAACGATCTGGGAAAACCGGGTTTAATGCAGTGCGTAAAGTTTCGTCCCAGATAATCATGTGCAGTTCCACTTTTATGGATTTTTCGTTTAAAGGAAGTTTCTTCAAAACGATATCAGTCTAGGACTGCACAGGTAGATATTTGTGAAAATTAAACCCATTATTTAAAAAAATAAATGACAGGAAAATATGCACATACATCCTTCAATGTTGTGCCTGCTTGGTCCGCGCGTCCGTCATGTCTGTCGACGTCGGATAAAATATTGACTGAATATTTTGCCCAGGTGTCGCTGTCTGTTTCTGTGTGCTCGGGATGACCCGGAAAGCACGGGCGTGTTCAGGACATTGGCAGAGCTGTGTGCAGACTACTTTAAGGTAAGGTTACACTGCATTTTAAGGTTAAGTTACACTATGCATTTAAGACGAATATTACACTTTATACATCTGTTAAAGAGACTTTTTCTTTGAAAAGGGCCAGAATGAGAAAAATGATAATAAGTATTTAATTCAGATATAAATATTAATACAGGATGTTGGCTAAACATGTAAAATGTAATAAAAAGAAGCCTGTAAGCATTCTGAGGAACAAACTTAATTTATAACATATATGTGTCGCGTTCTGAGAAAACTGGGCATAATGCTTGTGCGTAAATTGTCATCCCAGATTAGCCTGTGCAGTCAGCACAGGCTAATCAGGGACGACAATTTCCGCTTTTATGGAATTTTTCGTTTAAATGATGTTTNAGGTCTTGAGCTCAAATCTTAAAAAAAAAAAAAAAAAAAAACATTTTCTTACCACTCGATTAGACACATTTAAGACTCAGTCTAAATGAAACTTTGTCGAATTGTTTATGGTAACAATTGGATGGCCATGTTTGTATCTTGATCAAGTCTGGTCAAACACAAAATCACCAGGTCAAGTCTTCAGTAATTGGTGTCCGTGAACTCATGTCAGCGCTTAAGGGTTGTCATCTCCCTCTTGTTTTCTTAGAAAATAGAATTATGTACGTGTTATGTAACGTTAAAACCGAAAAAGTTATGCCGTTTTTGAACTTATAATTTCAAAACCATGATAATTTCAACTGGTAACATGCTGCGTCGACACGGGGGTATTTGTCACCACCAAGAGGTGGTTATTTGTGACGTCACCACTATGACAAATTGACGTTCTCGCGACGGGGTTGTTTGTCAACGCTATGACAGGTTCACTTTTTCTCTAATGGTTATATGTGCAGAAGTCGTGGGTGCATGAAGATTAAGTCGCGTATTTATTCGTCTATTAATTCATATCGTTTCCGATCATAAACCAATCTCTAGGGTGCCGACCTCGTACCTTCTGACGTCATAGCAGGACTGATTCTGCTGAGCCGGAAGCACGAGCGCGAGCGCCAACAGTTACGTGTCTACGTCGACCGCGCCAGTAGCAGACGGTATACATCGCTGTTAGTATAGAGAGTGGCGTTCGTCACGTGACCTCACTGACGGTCACGTAACATTTTTGGGACGCATGCTGTTTTCTCTTCCTTTTGGTGATTGTGTGCTCTACGTACCGTCAGTGATTAAACGTATAATGCGTCATCATCTCTGATTAATAAATACCATTTCCTAGCAAAAATATTTAAATTATTAACACATTTTACTAGTATTGTGTTGAACATCTGTTAAGGGCAGGAAGGAAAGGGGATAGGGTACAGCGCCATCTCACTCTCGAAAGTTGCACTGAGTGCCGGTAAACCAGCTTGCACAGGAAAAGTGTGAGTTTATTAATTGACCGCCGTGATATGACTAAAATACTGTTGAAACCGGCGATATATCCATTTAAACAAACACATAAAAAAGTATATGGTGTAATCAGCTATGATATATACTAAACTAGTATACCGCATAGTATTTAAATTCAATATTATATACGTTTTTAACAATCACTGACGGATATTACTAAATGCGCAGCGTTGTGCAAAAATGGGTCCTATGTCATATGCTCCCAGGGTAGCCCCAGACCAGCCTACGCTTTTTAATGATACCGACAGAACGGAACGTTGCCTGACCGTATAGTGGACTGGGAAGCTCCTGACTAGAGTGCGCGACAGTTCGTGCTGGTAGGGAGCTACCCTGGCCGAAAGTAGCATGAACCCGCTTTCGCATGACGCTCAAATGACAAGCGCTTGATGATTTGTTTATACTCCTTTTCGAGGACTTAGGTTGTATGATGCCTCAATTTTTATAGTTTCGATTGCGTATATACCGTAACCCATTTATGCCTAGCGTCTAGAAAAAAATGCCTTGGCAAACAGCGTAGACCCAGATGAGACGCCGCCTGATGCGGCGCCTCATCAGGGTCTGCGCTGTTTCTGTAAGAAATATTCTAAATATAGAATTAAATATACTAGACATCCCTAAATTTGGAAATAAATTGATCATATTTAAAAGGATGGGAGAGCCCACTAGGCATACATGGGTTAAAAGTAAGCAAATCGACATTAACAAAAAGTTATCGAATGTTATACGCACCCAATACGCATTCAAGAAATATATTGCACGAGTTATGGGCCTACATGTTTAACCCATTTATGCCTAGTGGACTCTCCCATCCTTCTAAACTGGATCAATTTATTTCCAAATATAGGGATGTCTAGTATATTCATTTCTATATTCAGAATATTTCGTACAGAAAATTTTCTTTAAGCAAACAGTGCAGACCCTGATGAGACGCCGCATCATGTGGCGTCTCATCTGGGTCTACGCTGTTTGCCAAGGCCTTTTTTCTAGACACTAGGCATAAATGGGTTAATTTACTGTCAGTGTATAGTCCAGTTAGTTACGTCTTTAAACGCTTGTCATTTTGCAGTTGGATCTTTGATTCTAATGTACTTTCGCTAATGGCTAGCAAATCACACCTGTGTTCATATTAACTATAACACATATAGACATACATGTAACTTTATTTTGCCAGCTTTAAATAGTTTTCCGCATGTGTAGAGACACAGTGAATAATTAGATATTTAGTAACAATCTGCGTATTTTTTACCATTTGTTTGTTTGTAATGTTCTTATACTATTTTTAATGGTTCTGTTTGCAAAACAAAGTTAAAATTACGAAATGCCATGTTGTGCTTAAATAATTCCCGTACAAGAATATCCCAATCCACTCTATCCTAGAAACTAGTTAGTCAACATACAGCCAAATGTATGCGCGTAGATGTATAACGTAGTTTTATTTAATAGTCGTTTGTTTTGAAAAACAAAATCGTGGTTACTCTCTAGAAACTGTCAAACATTATTTCTGGTGTATACCTTTCAACATGTCAATAATTATTTAACACCAAATAACTCATATAGACAAATGCATTTAAACGTTTAACTTTTTTGTAGAGTTGTTGTCCATGAACTACCTAAAATTGGCCCTTTTGTCGATTTATCTCTCTCAGTCTTTGAAATTTCGTCCGATCGTCACCAAAATTGAAATTTAATTTCAAGAACGATTCCACCTAAATTTTATAAGCAATTCTTAATTAAACAAGTGTTCTACCCCAAGGCCAAATGAAGACGTCGTGGACGCCCCTGACGTCATCATGGAGCGCGTGAGTCAACCTACGTCATGGATGACGTTGGACTTAATGAGCCACTATTTGAAGTACGCCATCGGAAGTTACGGGTGGCCATTTTACCTCACTCTCACCAAAGGGATGTGCGGATTGTGTTCACTATGCATGGCGTGCAGGTAAGATGCGTTCACTATGCATGGCGTGCAGGTAAGATGCTCTCTGACGTAATCGAGTTACTGACTGCATGTATAGCGTGGTCAATTGTAGGACTACATTTACATCTATCTATTTTGCAAATGTGGATTACAAGCATTGTGTCAGATAAGTTTATTTTCCAAACGAATCGGCAAATAAAAGTATGTGAACTGTAGTTCTTAAGTACTACACTTAACATGCATCCATCCGTCCGTCCGCCCTTCCGTGCCATCCCATCCCATCCGCCCTCCGTACCTCCCTCCCTCTAATCTTGTGTCAATAAGCCAACATGCATGTCACACAAGGGCACATAACAGTAAAACGTTTGTACCTGGGGATAAGTCTTGTCCAATTAAGTCTATTGATTTTAGTATGACATGATTTCCACGATTCTCTCAATGGGAGTATTCCAGCCGCGTGCGCCGGAAATAATCATCTCAAATACAACGCTTGTATGGGGGGGGGAACACAAAATCATGGTTCAGCGTAATTGCTTTCGCTAGGAATTTAATATTCCGTAGTTTCGAATTTTATTTGTTATGTAATAAACAAATAAATAGCTTTTGTTATAAAAGTGCAAGCAGACTTGTAATTTGTTGTTAGTGTTATTTGTTTAGGAATAAACATGTGCTGCGATTATTAATAAATAGTCCAATGAATCAATATTGACAAGCGTTATAATTGATGATTTCTCTGAGAATTTCATTGTTTAAATAATTGGGCCGCGCTCTGTAACAAAGGAGGTTAAATGCATGTGCGTAACGTGTTGCCCCAGATAAGCCTGTCTAGTCCGCACAGGCTTATCAGGGACGACACTTTCCGCTTTTATGATATTTTTCGTTTAAAGAAAGTCTCTTCTCAGCAAAAATCCAGTAAAGACGGAAAGTTTCGTTCTAGATTAGCCTGTGCGGACTGCACAGGTTAATCTGGGTCGACACTTTACGCAAATGCATTAAACCCCCTTTTCACTGAGCGATGATTCAATGTTTTGGATTATCAGTTTGAATTGTTGTTGTTTTTTGCACTTAAATACTTAGAATAATTGACTGACTGAAGTATTGATTGGTCGATTAATTGATTGATTGAGTGATTGATTGATTTCAGATGTTGCTCGTGCTTCCGTAAAGAGCGACCGGTGTACTTCGACAATTGTTGCCAGTGCAATACAGCCGCATTCGTGAACACGACGGGCTTGGACGAGGATGACATAGTGCATGTCAGCCTGCATAACGAGGTATTCTTTTTATTGATGAGGATAATGTGTAAGTTTCATACTTTTGTATACACATACTATTTATTTTAATATATTACGTTACCTCTACATTATTCGATCAAGATGAATAGCGTACTTAGAGAACGTGGGATGCGACGATGATTTTAAGATTGTGTATAATAATTTCTTGTTCTGTATATATCGCTGTTTCATCGACATTTTTATCGCGTACATGTATTTTCTTTTTTTTCCAATTTATGAAATTCAATTTTATGTCGTGATAGACGGGACTCAGGTTGTTTATATATGCCACTGCAGCAGTCACTGTTTTTCTGCGTATTATTTTATCTTTTTTGTTTCAGATTTATGAAATTCCATTTTATGTCGTGATAGACAAGACACAGAACGCGGTTGTGATCGCCATACGCGGGACTTTGTCCTTAGAGGTACGTGTCTCCTTAGCAACCCTTTCCTTTAAAACTGAAAAACAACAACTAATGTTCTATTAAAAAAACTGTTATTGTTTAACAAATTGACGTTTAAAACAAACTTGGCTATTGATCTTTAAAAAAAAGAGAAGTGCATAATACAGCCATATAAAACTCGTGCACAAGTTGCAAATATTAGAAATATCGTATGGTATTTGATTAAGCATTCTTTTGAAACATATATTTTGTATTAATTATGTTCTATTAGTTGTGTATGTGCGGATGCTTTTGTTTTCTTACTAAAACAACAGTCCAGAAATACGAATGTGAAAAGGTCACTTAAAACAGATTTCATCGCTGTGTTACTAAATATCAAAGCATGTTATGAGTAACACTCCACACCTCTTGATGTGGGAACATCGATCACAAAACTATAATCTGGTGACAAAAAAAGAAGGAACTGGGATTTTTCAATGAACTGTTCTTAAGTACTCTGGGTATCCCCATTTACAGATACCGAATCTGTATCTTTTCCGAAATCTGTATTTAATTTTTCGTTTTGAAAAATAATGTTCACACTGTTACACAATCCACCATAAGGAATAAATACACTCTGGCAATATAAGTTTTTTTTAACAAAGCAAAAAGAAAAGCTTTGAAGGAAAAAAGCAGTTCTGGCTTCGTTTATTTACATTATAAACGCCCGCCTTGATAATTTAATCTGTACATATTTCCGTAAACGTACATGCACAAGGAAATATATGCGAAAATGGGCCTTATGCCATATGTGGCAAGCGTAGCTTCAGACAAGCCAGCGCGCATCCGCAAGATCTGGTCAGAAGCTAAGCTGTCCGCTCTAAAGTCACGCATGGTTTCGTGGTCTCACAAGCGGACAGTGTATCTCCTTACCAGACTGCGCAAATGCGCAGGTCTCCTTGGGCATTTCGCGAGATGCGGCTCAAATGTATTTCCAGTATATGTCTTCATCATTAGTATCATTCCGCCCCTTGATATACAGTAGTCTTTTTCAACTGTGACAAAACAGTTTCAAAAAAGGGGAATTTTCATTTCGATCTGCGAACAAGTCCCTTTAGATACACATGTTGCTTATGGGCTCTAGGAGCCCGGAAGGAGAAATACATGTACACATTTTCATAAAACTGCTATTGAATTTTGTTCATCCGTAACCAAATTCTATCAGAATATTATCTGTGTTTTTTCACGTTTATTGTCAAATCACAACAACAATAAACACACTCGTTTGAATTCGCGAACTTGACATAACAATTATATAACAATTGTTAAATTTGAAACGAAAGTCAACCACAAACGGAAGATATCAACACTTAGAGCAATTGAGTACACTTCGTGTTTAATAACAAAGTTGGTGGATAAAGGAGACGCGAGCTTAACACATAAATTGTAACATAAGGATGTTAAAAGAAAACAGATAAGTAAGACTTCACGCAATATTTAACTTCTCGGTGAAAAAAAAAGTACCATTGAAAAGGCGTGTCGATATGTTGTTACATGTATATATACGATGCGTTGTTGCTGTGATATGGAGGGTGGCCGGGAACCAGTAAAATGTCTATGTGAATATTATTAAAGATTTAATTAAAGGGGCTTGTTCATTAGCAAATTAGCGATTTTTTCATTCGTCTATATCTAGACGAAAAGTTCGTTATTAAATTGTAAGTGATATAGCACCCATAAGCAAGACGTGAATCATTTTGTATGCATCATCACAATTATTTTGAAATTGTGTTATTAAAGTCCTGCGCACCGAAAAAGCATCGATGCATGCTAATATTGAATTGGGTCTAATGAAAGAAAAAATAGGTTCATTTCACCGAACATTATTTCGTTTGTAAGAAATACATTCAATAACGATCAAGTTCGAAAGAGCTCGGTTCGAGTGAAAAATATTGACAATACTTGACTGAACTCTTGGTACTAACAGTGTGTACTTACTCGATGCGTTGCACGCCATCGCTTGAATAGAAACTATATTAATAATAACAAATCGTTTTAATTTGACCGACTTCAATGCGGTGTTTTTTATTTTGGTCGGTTATTTGTCCATATGTTTTTATTTATGCAATTTGCAAATTTTTATTTTTAATGAACGAGAGCCATCGTGAGCATGTAGTCAATTAAATTTTATTGTTGCCGCCAGGATGTGATAACAGACCTGAATGTGGAGAGGGGCGACCTGAACATCCCTGGCGTACCGGAAGCCAAGGCGCACAACGGGATCCTGAGTAGCGCCAACTACCTCCTCAAAACGCTCATCGACAAAGATATCATCAAGAAAGCCATGAGTCGACTTCCGGTAGATAATACCATTTTGTTTGATTATATTTAATGCTCCAATACCCTTTACGAAAAAGTGAGTTTAATCGGTGTGCACATATCCATAATATGACCACAGATGGCATAAGTCCCATTTTCGCGTAACTTGAATTGGCATAATGAGAACTTCTGAAGGCAAATGTAAATGTTTTACCAATAATACATGAATAGTGGAATGACACGATATGAACACAGTTTTGACTTTATAAAGTTATGTCTGATAAAACAAATGTCCTTTGCTCTTACCATTCGATGTATTCCGTTATTAAAAAAATATCAAACAAGCAAAGGTTTATTAAAAAAAGAAAAATATCCATATTACGATGTGTTCTGACTTTCTTGCAGAATGCAAGCCTCGTTGTCACAGGTCACAGTTTAGGGGCAGGGGTCGGGGCCCTTCTCGCCATTTTGCTCAAACCACAGTACCCAACAGTGAGGTGCTACGCATTTTCACCCCCGGGAGAACTAGTCAGGTATTTAAGTGAGCTTTCAATGTTCATTGGCGCTATAAACAACTAAAACAAATGAGTCGCGATCTGTGAAAAGGGGGCTTAATGCAGTCCGCACAGGCTAATCAGGGACGACACTTTCCGCATAAACTGGATTTTTGTCAGGAAGAGTCTACATTTAATAATAAAAAAGGCAATACAAGCGGAAAGCGTCGTCCCTGATTAGCCTGTGCGGACTGCACAGGCTAATCTGGGACTACACGACACTTAACGCACATGCATAAAAAACCCTTTTTTCAGAGCGAGGCTCAAATACAAGTATGGATTAATTCATGTATGATGTGCATACATTATGTCACAGTCACGGATTGAGTACTCATTACTGACCCGATGATGCATAAATAAAATGTTCAAGGACCACTCAATGGTAATCGTCTTTTTTAGATAGGTTGTTTTACATTATATTTACATTTAAATAGATATTTATTTAAATTTGATGGACGCCACATCATATGACTATGGTCACGTGGGAGCTTGTAGATACTGTAATTGTAACTGATATTGTGCTGCGTTTTTTCATTACCTGCGCAATTTAATTATGGCTTAGACTGCAATCTTTATATAGGAGTTAGCGTGTAACAAATTGTATATATTTTTGTCAATAACACTATGCATGTTAAATAAAAAAGTTAAAGTTGCGGTTTATAGTCTGCTTCGATATGCATACCCAGCCGACTTCGACATTAACCCCCCGATCACTGGGATTTAAGTCGTCCGTTTACATATGGCGCACAAGGCAGCCACGGCACATTGACTTATTTCCCTCAGGTTTAGACACCTGGGTGGAGAGGAGCAAGCGTGGGATAAATTTTTCGCTCAGAAAAATCCAGTGCCCTGGGGAATCGAGTGGGATTCGAACCAGGGACCTCTCGATCCCTAGACCAGCATCCTACCACTAGACCACTGTCCCAACTGTCCCATATTATTTGATAACTAACATTTTGCGAAACACTAGAAATTAAGCCAATGATTTTTTATTGTTTATTTTGACGCACCGACATACGCCAAACCAAGGCACTGTATTAAAATTGCATACAATAATTGCGAAATTCCGTGCCGTGTTAGATAGGCTTTCTTTGAACGGCCGGAAGAGATGTTAATAAATCATTTTATATTGGGACTTGTCATGCAATCATTATGAACAGAGCAGAGCGCATGAGTGATATGAAAATATGAGATTATTCATGAGGTATCGGCATTAGTTTTGATGTGGTATTCATCAAACTAAGATGGTGTTAATGTTGATGTTTTTGTTATGAAAACGATATAAAGAATTCCTTTTTGGTTAAGGTTCAATTAATGTGAGAGGACAACCCATGTTAGCGGTCTTAATGACTTCACTCGTTTTAAAGCCAATTTTGTTGTAACTTCTGTCGCACAGCCATTATCATTATCATCATTATCATCATTATCAGCACCAACAGCATCATATCAGACAACGACGATAATAGTTATGATGATTATTATGATGATGATGATTAATGGTGATGATGATGACCACCATCACCGTCATCATTTTCGTATTTATAAATTTCAGCCCGTTTTCATTTTCATTTTCAGCCCGGAAGTGAGCCATTATGCGGAGGATGTCGTCTGCACGGTGGTCCTAGGTGATGACATCATCACGCGGCAGGGCATGCTCATGATGGTCGATCTGAAGATGCAGATTCTCAAGGTCATCCAGCAGACGAGGCTGCCAAAAGTAGGTCAAGGTCACGCGCGTGAAAAAAACTAATTGGGGCGTGTTCTTTGAAAACTGGGCTTAATGCATGTGCGTAAAGTGCAGCCCCAGATTAGCCTGTGTAGTCCGCACAGGCTAATCAGGGACGGCACTTTCCGCTTTAATGAAATTTTTCGTTTAAAGAAAGTATTTTTTAAATGAAAATCCAGTTTAGGCGGAAAGTTTTGTCTCTGATAAGCCTGTACGGACTACATAGGCTAATCTATGACAAAACTTTACGCATATGCATTATGCCCAGGTTTACCAGAACGAGACTCAATTGTTCATAGAGAATTCTTGTATGATACTCGCTGATTTTCTTGTTAACGGTATATTCATTTCACCCCAGCTTAATAAACGTATAAGCGCAATAAGATGTTACGTTCGGAGCGTTGAACGTATTATATTGAATAATACGGATTCGTTACATTTCATTATTTTAAGCGTCTTATGTGACTCGGTTTATCTAGCACGGTGTGATTTATGGTCAGTTCAAATTAATAAAGGGCGATAGTGTACGAGTTCAGTAAGAAAGCATTTAGGACTACATATTGCGCAACCGATTTAATGACGTCATATTGTTGTATTTTACGCGCATGAAAATTGTGAACTTTTGTTGTGTGCGTCGATAGGCCAAATTAAAAAAAGCTCGTTAACAATCTAGAAGTCATTTCGAGTCCAATCTTCCGGAAACGGGAGTGGTCAGAACAATGTTCAAATGATATAATAATATAATATTCTCATAATATTTTAGTTCATTCGGGTCTCTGGTGACCGCCTTAGAGACCAACAACCTTCTGTTTCATCACGTCATTTATATTTTATATTAACTGTGAAATAATGACTACACTATTTAACTTGCGATGAACCATATAGAGCTAATATCAAAACTGGCACCGCGTTACCAGGCTAAGCCAATGAAAAACAAGTATTCTGCACGTGGTAAACTTATTATTTATTTTATGAGTCGCGTTCTGAGAAAACTGGGCATAATGCATGTGCGTAAAGTGTCGCCCCAGATAAGCCTGTGCAGTCCGCACAGGCTAATCCGGGGCGACACTTTCCGGCACAACTGGATTTTCGCTAAGAAGAGACATCATTTAAACTAAAAATTCCATAAGAGCGGAAATTGTCGTCCCTGATTAGCCTGTGCGGACTGCACAGGCTAATCTGGGATGACAATTTACGCACAAGCATTATGCCCAGTTTTGTCAGAACACAACACATATATGTGGATACGTCAATTTATTTTTCAGTATAAAATCTTGTCCAGTGGATGTCGGCTCATGTGTTGTGGAAAGAGCGCTACGTTAGATGAAAACGCGTACAACAATGATGACGTGTTTGACGGTCCTAACGAAGACGCTAACGTAGGCGCCAAAGGAAAGGCGTCCATTAGATCGAGTTTACAGGTAACGTTCAAAAAAAGATAAAAAATAAAAAAAATATTGACAAATATTATTAGCGGGTTTTGTTTAAGTAATAGTCTTATATCTAAATGGACTTATTTGAGGACAAATTCTTCAATGATTTAATTACAATATTTATTGACATTGACCATGTTTTCTGCGTATTGAGTAAGAAGTATGTATTGAGCAGTAAAGTAAAGCTCTTATGCGAACAAGCTGTTTCCAAAGCAGTTCAGCTATTGAACTGCACAGTCGCGAGATAATATATAACAATGATAAACATTGTCAATTGGACTACCTGCCCGGTTAGCGCAGTGGTTGGTGTACGCACTTCAAACTTAACCCATTTATGCCTAGTGGACTCCCCCATCTTTCTAAATTGGATCAATTTATTTCCAAAATTAGAGATGTCTGGTATATGTATTTCTTTATTTAGAATATTTCTTACAGATATTTCTTTAAGCAAACAGCGCAGACCATGATGAGACGCCGCATCATGCGGCGTCTCATCTGGGTCTACGCTGTTTGCCAAGGCCTTTTTTCTAAACGCTAGGCATACATGGGTTAAAGGAGACCCGGGTTCAATTGTCGTTACCGGAAGCTTGTGAGTTTGGTAGGGGTAAAAGGCGCTCAGGTGAGGCTTCCTCTGGGTACTCCGGCTACCCCACAACATTAGCAATACCATTAAAGTTGAAAATCTTTCAGTAACAACAAATTGCGACGATAATTCAAAATTCGTCCCAACGTTCGTGAGTTTATTTAGTAAGTTAGGTCAGAGTGCTAGGACACACTCCGTGTCTCAGGCACGATAGGACCCGATAAACTTCGATATACACATGTTAGACATAACTGCTCCAGAGGTGCAACTGGTTAGTGCGCCGTACTTATAGACAAGTAATGCCCCCTTACTGGCAAGGGTTGAAAAAATGCGGAGGCTGTGAGTTCGATCACGTCATGTCGTAGCGTGTCAGATTGAAACACGTTATGACGTGTCGTTTGATAACGTAATAAATCACACATATCGCTTCGTCTCGTATTGCATCGATTCACGTAGTGCCATTTCGACGTAACGTATCATATCGCGTAGCGCCACGTGTCTAGTCGTAGGGTTTCACGTCACGACGTTTTGTAACGTATCACATTACGTAAAGTTGTTTCAATCGCTTTGTATCGTGACACGTCACGTCATGCGGTATCTCTTCTTAACGTGTATCACAACTTAGGTATTTTTATGTCCCCCAGACTATACTGGGGGACATATTGTTTTTGCCCTGTCAGTTGGTTTGTTTGTTTGTTGGTATGTTGGTTTGCACAAACTTTAACATTGGCAATAACTTTTGCAAAATTGAAGATAGCAACTTGATATATGGCATGCATGTGTATCTCATGGAGCTGCACATTTTGAGTGGAGAAAGGTCAAGGTCAAGGTCATCCTTCAAGGTCGAAGGCCAAATATATGGGTCAAAATCGCTCAAAAGGGGACATCGTGTTTCACAAACACATCTTGTTTTATAATTAGTTTGCGTTTGTAATAATAAACAAATGAGCAGCTTGATTTTAAGCATGATTTATCAATTCTATATACTGTAAAACCATTAATTTTCGTGGACATGAAATTTCGTGATTTTTCAAAAATGACTATTTCGTGGTCACGTTAATTCGTGGATTTCTCATTTTGCCCAAAAAATAGGAACTTGGGTCGGTCATTTTCTAATTTGTTTGTAAAACGTCGACATCGAGCAAGCTCTTTGAATATATGTGTTGTAGATGAATAGCTGTGTGTATATATTTTAATTTTTAATTTATAAACTTGATATTTGTATTAAATCGTATACACCTTTGTGTTGTAGGTTAGTTTCATGTAATTAGATTTAAGTCTCGACCCAGCGTACACTTTTGTGTCGCAAAATAATTATATTGTGCGTATGCTTTCTATATGTAAATTGACAAGTTACTTGCCCTAAACTTAAATCTGACATATATAACGTCTTGCGATATGTTTCATCGGGTTGTATCAGGATATGTAGATAGGTTTCCGATAAAGGCGACGTGGACTGTTCATAGGATATAACTGCTCCGGTGGCGCAACTGGTTAGCGCGCCGTACTTATAGACAAGTATCCTCCCCTTGCTAGCAAGGGTTATGACATGCGGAGGCTGTGAGTTCGATCCTCACCCGGAGCAGTAACTTTTTGCTGCTCCGCGATTTGGACATGCCATGTCTGACTGACTAAAAGCCCAACGAACTTCAATGTCTTCATTGAACTAAAACACATAGACTAATAACAATCAAATTCACAATGACAATTGATTGGAAACGATTTAGTGAACTTTATATCAGGATTATCATGCGAAAATGGGTCTTAAATGATATGCGGTCAGCATTTGCGCAGTTTGGTCGGGACAGGGACGTATAGGTCCCTGGTCAAGAGCTAATGAGACTTCGAAACTTGATTAACTGTACAGCGCAGGCCGGTCTGGAGATACGCTGGTCGCTTATGGCATACGACCCATTTTCGCATGACGCGGCTCATCTTGCCTTTATGGTGTCAACAGTTTATTTTAAATTCAAAACGTATCTTCTAGATCCCAATCACAATGCAAACGATTTAAAGATGTCCCAACTAAATTTATAGAGAAATACAATCCGTCTTCCATAACATCGTACGACAAATTTTAATTACGATGCAGTTTTGAAAATGCATACTTTTTAAAGTACCTACATCACGCGATAGTTAATTTCAGTAATGCTATTCATTTTATTTGTATCTTTGACGTGTCCTGCATTTAGGGACATAATGATCTATTTATTGTGAACCCAACATTTCATCGTCAATAAAATGTGTCGTNGGTTGATGAAATGCGGAGGCTCTGAGTTCGAGCCTCATCCGGAGCAAGATTGTTGTTGTATATTTGTTAAATACACAAACAGTTTGTTTATTATGCTTCATTTAGCGATGTTCTGTACTTTTCTTGTATTTGTTTCGAGTCTATGTTTGATAAGAAATAAACTCAATAATATCACTTTTATGTGACTACATTTGAATTGACTTTAAAGGGTAAATGGAATGCTTTTTATTTTATGCTTTTCGGTGGTTTATAGAGAAAAAAATCAGTGAATTAAAACTGATAATTCACTGTTTCAAACAGTGAAAATTAACATCGCTTGACGTTCTATGAAGTATCGTCACGGGGTTCACCTTGTTATATCGTTTCGTTACGTTTCATGACGTTGCTTATTATTCCGTGTCATCGTACAATATTGAACAATAATATGTTTATGTCAGGAAGAGTTCTTTACTTACGTTTAAAATTACGTCATTACTCTCGTGTCGTGTTATGTCGTAATGTATAGTGACACATCACGTCATGTCGTATCATGTCGTAATGTATAGTGACACATCACGTCGTATCGTGTCATGTCGTAAGGTATAGTGCCACATCACGTCGTATCGTGTCGTGTCGAAATGTATAGTGACGCATCATGTCGTGTCTTGTCGCTATGTATAGTGACACATCACGTTGTATCGTGTCATGTCGTGTCATGCGTAAGGTATAGGGACATATCACGTCGTATCGTGTCATGTCGTGTGATGTCGTGTCATGTCGTAATGTATAGTGACACATCACGTCGTATCGTGTCATGTCATAAGGTAAAGTGCCACATCACGTCGTATCGTGTCGTGTCGAAATGTATAGTGACGCATCACGTCGTATCCTGTCGTCTCATGTCGTAAAGTTTAGTGACTCATCACGCCGTATCATGTCGTGTCATGTCGTAAGGTAAAGTGACGCATCACGTCGTATCCTGTCGTCTCATGTCGTTAAGTTTAGTGACTGATCGCGCCGTATCATGTCGTGTCGAGTCGTGTCACGTCGTAAGGTATAGTGACGAATTACGTCGTATCGTGTCGTGTCATGTCATAAGGTATAGTCGACGCATACCGTCGTATTGTGTCGTGTCATGTCGTAAAGTATAGTTGACGCATAACGTCGTATTGTGTCGTGTCATGTCGTAAGGTATAGTCGACGCATAACGTCGTTTCGTGTCGTGTCATGGCGTTAGGTGTAGACGCAAAACGTCGTACCGTGTCGTGTCCTGCGTTAGGTGTAGTTGACGCATAACATCGTATCAGGTCGTGTCATGGCGTAAAGTATAGTTGACGCAAAACGTCGTATCGTGTCGTGTCATGGCGTAATGTATAGTTGACGCATACCGTCGTATCGTGTCGTGTCATGTCGTAAGGTATAGTTGACGCATAACGTCGTATCGTGTCGTGTCATGTCGTAAGGTATAGTTGACGCATAAAGTCGTATCGTGTCGTGTCATGTCGTCAAGTATAGTTGACGCATAAGGTCATTTCGTGAAATATTTTAACGTATTTAATGGTACGAAGTATTTAAGCGTAACGTACCAATATCGAAGAATCGTGTCGTTTCGTTTCTTGCCGTGTCGTTTCATTTCTTGCTGTGTCTCGTTTCTTGCCTTGTCGACGTATCCGGCATTGTCGTGTCATAACGTCATGTCGTGTCCTATAGTTTCATGTAATTAGATTTAAGTCTCGACCCAGCTTACACTTTTGTGTCGCATAATAATTATATTGTGCGTATGCTTTCTATATGTAAATTGACAAGTTACTTGCCCTAAACTTAAATCTGACATATATAACGTCTTGCGATATGTTTCATCGGGTTGTATCAGGATATGTGGATAGGTTTCCGATAAAGGCGACGTGGACTGTTCATAGGATATAACTGCTCCGGTGGCGCAACTGGTTAGCGCGCCGTACTTATAGACAAGTATCCTCCCCTTGCTAGCAAGGGTTATGACATGCGGAGGCTGTGAGTTCGATCCTCACCCGGAGCAGTACTTTTATCTGCTTCATGTCGTGATATATTATTTCTTTACGATCGTTTGTTGGCAATTTTTGACGTATCTTATTGTATATATACGTGTCGTGATGTGCCTTATCAAATATCGAAGAATCTCGTCGTTTCGTTTCTTGGCATAACGTCCCTTGAAGGATAGGGCCTTGTCGTACAGTTACGTATCGTGACGGGTTGTGTCATGCCATATTAACGTGTCGAATAGTTTCAGGTAGTGTCGTATCGTATTTTCTTCTTCATTTCATTCAATTCTTGTCCCAGCATACGCTATTGTGTCGCAATATGATAAGTGTGTTGTATGCTACGTTTGAACTAAATATTTACATGGGAAGCACAGTGCACAAGAACCATAACTCTTGCTCCAATATTTTCGGAATGATTGCCCTTTGTTATTGTTTTCCGAAGCAGATCTTGAAATCAGAAAGAAGTATCAACTTAAAACGTTCTATATAGGTTTATCTAAATGAGGGGAAGTGCAGTGCCCAAGAATCAGTACTACTTCTTTCGTAATTTCGCAGTAATTGCCCTTGTGAATGTTCGTGCTCAAAAAAATCCAGGGAATATAAACCACGTCAAGCAGAAATTGGGCCTTGTGCCATATGTGGCAAGCGTAGCTATAGATAAGCCTGCGCTTTCGCGAAATCTGGTCAGGAGATACCGTGTCCGCTAATGAGACCACGAAACCTTGCTTGACTTAATAGCGGACAGCGTTACTTCTGACCAGACTGAGCGCATACGCAGGCAAGCTGGCCGCATATGGGATAAGACCCATTTTCACAGAACGCGGGTCATATGATGTATCAAGATTAAAGTTTATTGGCAGTAAGCTTGCTGTTCTAACATGGCAACTGCCAATGCCCTCTGATACAGTGGCTTGTATGGTATATCAGGGACGATAGTGTTTGAAGTGTTTACTTGATATATTTGATGATACTTTAATTGATTGAAATAAGCTGACCTGGAAATAGTAAAAAAATAAACGAAAAATGAATGATTTAGTGGTTCGAGTTACAAAAATCAACGTCTTAAAAACTTCATACAAAACGGCAAACAAATCTGCGGTTTGATAGAATATATTCACTTTATTGCAATATACACACACAACCATTAGAATGAAACAAAATAAAAGCCAAAGGTTACTGCTACATGTTTGAATCGAACTCACAGCCTCTGTATTTTCTTAATATTTGCAAGCCATGCTTCATTTAGCGTTGTGTTCTGTACTTTTTGTGTATTTCTTTCGCGTCTATGATTGATAGGAAATTAACCCAATACTATCACTGTTGTGTGACTATACTTGTATTGATTTTAAAGGTTTATTGAAAAGTATTTTAGTAAAATACATGTAACGCAGTTTTGAACAACAATTACGTAAATTCGTGGTCTTGTATTGTGACGCATTGTTTCTTGGCACCTCGTAAAGAATTGCATCGTGTCCTGACGGGTCGTGAGATTTCTAGTCGTGTCTTATTTGTGACTCTCGTGTTGTGTCATGTCGTAAGGTATAGTGACGCATCACGTCGTATTGTGAATTATTTCCACGTATTTAATCGTATGAAGAAGCATTTTGGCGTACACGTACCGACATTGTATCGTTTAGTGCTTATCAGGACTTTTCGTGTCATTACATCGTGTCGTGTCCTTTAGTTTCGTGTAGTGTCTTATGGTGATTTGTATGCCCCCGGTAGGGTGGAATATAGCAGTTGAACTGTCAGTCTGTCTGTCTGTCAGTCTGTGTGTCCGTCCGAAAACTATAACATTGGCCATAACTTTTGCAATATTGAAGATAGCAACTTGATATTTGGCACGCATGTGTATCTCATGGAGCTGCACATTTTGCGTGATGAAAGGTCAATGTCAAGGTCATCATTCAAGGTCAAAGGTCAAAAAACAAAATCCAAGGGAAGTTACAAGCTTTGCAGGGAGATAATTTCTATACCTGCCAAATGATAAATAGAAATTTTATTTCAAAGCGGCCCAGTAGGGCGCATTGTGTTTCTGACAAACACATCTCTTGTTTTTAATACATGTATATTGATTCAAGTCTCGGCTCAGCGTACACTTGTGTGTCGCAAAATAAACATATGGTGTGTATGCTTTATATTTGTAAATTTACCAGATGCGCTTATCTTAAATCTGAAATGTACAACGTCTGGCGACATGTTGCATCGGATTGTAAAATAATATGTAGATATTTTGCCGATAAAGGCGAAGTGGACTATCAAAAGGTCATAACTGCTCCGGTGGCGCAACTGGTTAGCGCGCCGTACTTATAGACAAGTAACGCCCCCTTGTTGGCAAGGTTGAAGAAATGCGGAGGCTGTGAGTTCGATCCTCACCCGGAGCAGTATTTTTAGTTGAATCATGTCGTGAGATATTGTTTTATTACGATCGTATGTTGACGTATTACGACGTATCTCGTCGTATTTATACGTGTCGTGATGTGTCTGATCAAATATCGAAGAATCTCGTTATTTCGTTTTTTTGCATAACGTACCTTGATGGATATGGTCTTGTCGTACAGTCGTGTCATGACATATTAACGTGTCGAATAGTTTCAGGAAGTGTCATATCGTATTTTCTTCTTCATTTCATTCAATTCTTGTCCCAGCATACGCTATTGTGTCGCAATATAATAAATGTGTTGTATGCTACGTATGGACTAAATATTTACATGGGAAGCACAGTGTACAAGAACCATAACTCTTGATCCAATATTTTCAGAATTATTGCCCTTTGTTAATGTTTGCTCTTTTTTCCGTCAGATATCTTTATAACTGAATGAAGAATCAACTTAAAACTTTATATGTTGGTTTATCTCAATGAGGAGTAGTGCAGTGCTCAAGAATAATTACAACATCTTTCATAATTTCACAGTTATTATAATTAAAATGAAAACGTTAACTATTGCGGCAAAATGAATTGCGTAGTGGCGAGACACGATCCATCAGTAATTGACACGCTTCGACAACGTACTGCGAAATGTAACGATTCGACTCGAAACATAGCAATTTAGATTTTCCCATTTCGTATGTTACCGTTTTACCGTTTATCTCGCACACTTTTCATTTTAGATCTCCATATTTCACATTTCAGTTGTCTACATTTCACATCACCCCATTCACATTTCAGATCTCCATTGAAGAATGTGAGAAACACCGAAAGGAAAAAATCCAGACGAACTACTCTGCGCTGCTCCTGCCGGGCAAAATTCTCCACATAGAGCAGAGGCAAGTGGACTATTTATTGTAATGGAGCAATAAAGCTATGCTAGAAACTATGGCATGCCATTGTTGCCAAAATAATATGCATTTTAGTCACTTACCGATGTTTCACCGGAGAGGACTGTATATTTGATCTTCGATCGTCTGTCCCTTACTCTGTCCGTACTTTTGTGTCGGTCATTACGGCTTTAACTCAGAAATATTCTGCCATTTTTGGCCGCTTGATTCACTCGACGTAGTTGAAATCGATAAAGCGAAAACTATGCAGCATCTTTTGTTCAACAGAGGTCAAGTGTCATGGTAAAGTTAAAAAAACAAACATGATATAATAATGATATGATCATAAATCTTGGTATACACCCTTGTCTCAAGGTTTGTCCGTTCTATAATACAATCCTCAGTGCGTCCGTCCGTCCGCATTTAACTGCAATATCATAATATATGATTATCAAACTCGGTATACCAATTACAAATGATGACATTATTATGCTTGACATTTTATTTCAGACGCCAAAGGTCATAAGATTATTATTAGAAATATAAAACAAACACACTAAATATTGCAATATATCATCATCTTAACACTGGTATGGAATGATCACGAAACTCCAATCACAATTGTCACGCACCCTAGGTTTATACAGTCATAGAATTATGTGTACTTGTGTTGGTTATAATGCGGACATCTTTGATAAAACTTGCGCTTTTGAAATGCAACTACTAAGACATTGGTTAACGTTAATCGGTGAAATCTGTCATTGTATATAAGATCAAAATCCATCCAACTCAACATTTTCTCGATGAATTGCAAACAGTAGCCAAAACTGCAACTTTAAGATGAATCCATCCAAACGGTTTACTGAAACTTGTATATAAAAACACGGGCGTTTAATTATTATTATTTTTTCAGCAACGTCAGCGGCGACGAAGATTTCGTGGCTCAATGGAAACGAAAAGAAGAGTTCACTGAGATAATTGTCTCCTCTGAAATGTTCGCGCACCATTTCCCAGACTCCCTTTTAGACGCCATTGATCAACTTCGAGACCGGAAGTACACTCCTGCTCATGCGCAATATACACTGGAAAAAAACGGACACACGTTTGACAGTTATATGTGAATGAGCGTTTCCGACAACGATTATTTTGTAACCCCATGTGCAATTTTAAATCATTTTTTTTAACAAACGCGAAAGTCATACTATCTGTGTGAATGTCCATGACGATGCTTAAATCGCTGAAACTGAACCTGTCATATGTTTGTTACAAGTTCTTTTCGCTTTCGTTTATCAAATTAATCTCTAGAGTTTAATGTTTTAAGGATGTACGATCATTTTCACTTTACGGTACATTTTTTAGTTGGGCGTTTAATCTATAACAACCTAAACATTACTTGTGGCGTTAAAGTAATACTCAGTTTTTATAAACAGTATGTTCATTGCTGATTTTAGCATAAAATTGCTCACAATGTTTATAAAAATATACTTTGAAAGAGATACATAACTTACATATACAAACAAGAAAATATAATGTTAAATTGTGAGTGGGTAATACATTTTTATAATTGAACACCCCCCAAAAAAGATTTTTTTTACTTTAGTAATCAAATTGGTCTAATAAATATGCCATTTATTATCTCTCACTCATACAGTATTATAAAATTGTATTTCGTATAGCTTTTATCGATAATTGTTGAACAATACTATAACATGATACACTTATTTGGTGTATTTTTTATACATGTAATTAAGATAGTTTTTAAAATGTTTTTAGCAAAACATTACTCACGATAAACTTTCCATTTCTGTATCTATATTGTATGACGAAAATATATATGTATGTGTATTGTGTGTCTAAACATTATACATGCCAACAGAAGTCCAAGACTTAAAGATATGTGAACTCGTACTACCCATTAAAATCAACGCATGGATCAGTATTTTTGTATTGAAAAAACATATTTTAAAACGACCCCAGTTACATGCAATACCAAAATAGCGATTTGTAGAAAGTACTTTATTGATAAAAATTCTCGAAATAGTGCACTGTGATTCCTATTTTTTTCATATTTGTGACACATATACACATGACAATCAGCATATAGAAAATTATAAAATTCTTGATATTTTGGTATTTTCTTCATGTGCATCGGGACCAAAATTTTTCAGGGAAAACAAATGAGCCTCGTTCTGACATAACTGGGCTTTATGCATGTGCGAAAAGTGTCGTTCCAGATTAGCTTGTGTAGCTAGTCCACACAGGCTTATCAGGGAAGAAACTTTCTACAAGCATTTTATTTTTCGTTTAAAGGAAGTTCTTAGCGGAAATCTAGTTTGAGCGGAAAGTGTCATCCCTGATAAGCCTGTGCGGACTGCACAGGCTCATCTGGACGACACTTTACGCACATGCATTTAGCCCGGTTTTCCCAGAGCGTGGCTCAAGCGAGTTGTATGATGTGATTGTTTTGTACACATCGCCATATAATATACACTAAACATTGAACTGAATGTTGCTGAATGTTTTCAAAATGGTCAAGACGTTTTTCAACTTCGATATTGACTTTTTATTGTAGGTCACACAAAAAAAGAAAAGAGCGATCATTTGAAACTACTTGAAACATAATTGAAACCACAACAGCGAAAATACCATCTGGATAAACTGATCTTTTTTACTTACGTACAATGAAAACATAATATGCTTAGTTAAAGTGCAACAAAATTACTATATTGTTTGTATGGCCCAACACTAAACTAGACCAGTTATAGTCATGTTTAACCAAAATAACCTCTGCCATTTCAACTCGTGGATCATTATTACTTGTTTCGGTTGTTTGTTCAAGACGTGTTACTGTATTATTTGTACATATTCCAATAAGAACTGATTTCTGTTTTCTTGTTAAGCTAATGTGTTTAATGGGTGTGCTTTATTGCAATCTAATGTTAACTTCTTTGAAGAGATATGTAATGTTGTTTTAGTGCTCTTTTAATACAAATAATGTAAACGTTGTGGTGTCACATTCGTATTTTAAAATGAATGAAATAAGTTCTCTTCTACTGTATGCATCATCATCAACAACAGCAACAACAACAGCAAAGCAGCGACAACGATAACAAAAACAAACAATATATTCATAATAAAATAATTGATAATATTATTATTATTATTATTATTATTATTATTATTATTATTATTATTATTATTATTATTATTATTATTATTATTATTATTATTATTATTATATGGATTCTAATGCTTATTATCAATTTGATGCTGATCTTATTATTCTGTTATTCTGTTGTTGTTCATGATGATCATTCAAAAGAAGCCAATATTCTATGGTGATCATATAAATCCTCTTGTGTTGTATAATATTTATGAGATACTATTTTTTATATTTATATGTCATCGTAAATGTCCACTACATTTTATATTTGTTCCGCACTTCTTTTATATAAACGTGACATATTTGTAATTGATGAATTAAAATAATTAAAATTTAAAACTTCAACGTTTTTAACATTTTTTACCTTTGTATTTTTACCTTGGTAGCTGAAGCCACTCAAGACCATAAACCTACACACGTAAGGCTTGAAACAAGTTGGTTCGATTTTATGAGAAAAAATGGTAGGAAGGAATTTATTTCTGGTACAGTCACTTCACCATAAACAGATTACTAACTTCTTTCGTTTTTTTAATTTCCCAAGTTCCGAAACTTCTCCAATACGGAACACGTTACTTTATGGATGTCAGCGGCCGTTTGAAATAAAACAGTGCATGTGTTGCAGCAAAGTGCCTGAATAAAAGCAAACATGTTGTTGTTTTTTTCAGACATCAATTCATATTTTACAGATAAAGAACCAGGGGCGGTTCCAGGATTTCTGGTTAGGGGGCGGGATATTGAAAGATTTCCTGGTGGTCCAGGGGACCACTAGGGCCCCTGGTAGGTGCAGGGCAAAGCCCTGCTAGAAGATCTAGGGGATCGAAGCCCCCCTGTAAGCTGTTTTAATGATTTTGAAGGCTTTGACAACCACTTCGCGAGCATGTCACGCCTTATGTACTTTCATCAAAGTACCTTCTTATAATGCCAAAAAGTGCCAAGTTCGAAACCGGGCGACAGAAAGTCTAAAGTTAAAATATTTAGCGATTGTCTGTCATTAGTGGGAAATGTTGTGTACGAAAAAGAAGAAACATGAGTTTAAATAGGTGATTTAGATCTAGTTAAGTGTGAAACATCAAATTAATTGACCCCCCTTGGATCCGCCTATGAGAACCAACATTACAAACATGAAAGTAATGAAAATCAAAAGTGACACGTACAAATGCGCTTATCTCTCATTTAAATGAGATGCAAACAGTTGTTTAACTGCTGGACTACTGACATCCTCAGTCGGGAGCCACCAGTCACTGAATGTTTCGACCCTTTAATCTCGAGACATTCTCCTGGTGGTGGGTCCGCATGGGTGATCAATCCCCTACGTGTCAGAAGTCGGCTTCCAGCTCCTCTCTTCTCTCCTTAGCCAAAGCCATCTCGATGCTCTCTCCTCTTCATCCCCAAGCCTGTTGACTGCTCGTTTTCTGTCTCTTCCCGTCAGGCCAAGTGCAGTGAAAAGTCTCCAGAAAGACTTTGCCGGAAAGCCTCGGACGCCGACCTCCACTGGGAATAGCCACGTGTGCCACCCCTTCTCCCTGCATTCCCTTTGCAGATCAGCATATTTCCTCTCCATCGCCTCATCACAGCGCGATCAACCATCACCAGACACTTGTCCTCTGCCGGCCAGATCACCATGTCGGGGCGTTGTGTTGTCTGGACCACAATTGACCAGTTTCAAGTCAACCAACATGTCCCATGACCGCGCACGATCTAGGATCGATGCTGCTGGCGTCGGCTGCTTCTTGACGGTCTCCCCTTCCTTTACAAACTGCATCTTTACGGTCTTCTTCACAGCCCTCTTCTTTCGCCTCTCCCTTTCCACTATGTCTGCCAGTTCTTGGAGGACCTTGTCGTGTCTCCACCTGTATCTCCCTTGTGTAAGGGCTGTCTGGCAAGATGATAGTGTATGTTCTAGCGTGCCTATCTTTTCACAAAGTGGGCAGGTTGGGTCGTCAAGTTTTCCCCATCTGTGCAGGTTTGCTGGTGAAGGTAGCAGGTCGTATACTGACCTGAGCAGACAAAAATTCGTAGACGTTCGCTGCGCCAGATATCCGTCCAGGTCATCTTCTTTCCTGTAGTCTGGCACTTCGTCCAAGCACCATGGCACCCCATTGCCACTGCCCTTGTGCATCGATCTTCTTCTTCGGCCAGACGCACCTCTGCCTGGACCATCTCCATCCTTGTCCTACTGTCCGCCTTCTTCCAGCTCTTCGACTCCGCAGAGCCCAGACCTTGTGGTCCCACTGCCGTTGTTCCCACAATGTATTTGTGTCGCAGGCGGCTCTCGGCTTGCGCTACAGCCTGGCTAGGAGACCACTTTCTTCCAGTCCTGGTCTCAACACCTGCTCCTAGGACCATGTCATCCCTTGAATCATTCAGCATCATGACAAGTCTGACCTTTGCCACCTTGTACTCCTCCACCAACAACTGAGTGGGAGCTGTAGTTAGTTCGATCGTCCGTATAGCCCAATGTTGATGAAGCTGGGTGGTACGCCAAGCGACTTTCGCAAATGCCTACTAATGGTTCTCTCCAGTCCTTCCACCGCTGTTATTGCTACCTCATAAAGCACCAGTGGCCACATCAGTCGTGGCAGGAGTCCATTCTGGAATAACCAGGTCTTGAATTTTCCAGGTAGTCCGCTTCTATCAATCTGCTTCAGCCCTTCAGTGAGCTGGTTCTTAATGCGCTTGATGTTGCTCCCATCTTGGAGTGTAGCATCATACCACTTCCCAGGGCATTTAATGGGGCTGTCCATTATCGATGGAATGTCCTCACCTTGCACTGTTAGATTGAATTTCTTGGTAGGCTGGTCTTTCCTGATAACAAGTGCTCTGGACTTCCTGGGTTTGAACGTCATTCTGGCCCAAGTCGCTGCCTCTTTTAAGGCCGAAAGCATCCACCTTGCTTGAATGTGGGTCTTCGTTGTCAGAGTGAGGTCATCCATGAATCCCTAAGCTGAGGGTAGGTAGATTCCTGTTGCTGCTTTTGGACCACGTGTCTCTCTCTTCGCCGCATTGACGATGAGGTTTATACCCATCACAAACAGGACCACAGAGGTTGTGCATCCTGTGACAATGCCTTTCTCCAAACTTTGCCATGCTGTTGTCTGGTCTCCCACAGCAAAACGTAGCTTAATGCCTCTGTAGAAGTCTTTTACCAGGTTACAAACGTGGTTTGGTACTTGATACTGCTCAAGTGACTTCTCAATCAACTTGTGGGGTATTGATCCATAAGCGTTGGTCTAGCAACACTACAGTCAGGTCATCATGGTTCACTCGTGCTTCCCGGATCACTTGGCTNACTGGTAAACCAGATGTGAAATGAGATGCAAACAGTTGTTAAACTAAATCGCAATCATATAAGAAAAATGATTCCGTTTCCTTTTATTATACATTTAGTGTGTCTTAAGACGTGAAATGAGAACACAACGTCGAGTGATTTAGTCTGATAAGGATTGAATGAACACATGAGACCGGTTTCGGAAAGAGTAGGCCAAACAAATTACACGAACTCTACTACGTTTAACGATCTGTAATGTTAATAACGTAGCAAACAAAAACTTATATTACTTATAGACAAGTAACGCCCCTTTGCTTGCAGTGGTTGAGGAAATGCGGAGGCTATGAGTTCAGGCCTCACATGCAGCAGGATTTTATTGTCTATTTTTTAAAGTATCAAACAGTTTGTTCATTAGGCTTCTTTTATTGGATTGGTCTGTCTTCTCGCATCTACCAGGTATGTTTGATAACAAATTAACTCCGTACTATCGCCGGTGTGTGACTACCCTTGCATCTACTTGAAATGGTAAATTAAATTTAGTAGGATACCGTTATGAATTTTAAACAAAATGTACTATCATGTCGTTTCCTTACGGGTCGTGAAAGTCTCGACCCTGCGTTCACTTTTGTGTCGCAAAATAATTATAATCTGCGTATGCTTTCTATATGTATATTGACGATTTACTTGCCCTTATCTTAAATCCGATTTGTTCAACATCTTGAGATATGTTTCATCGGGTTGTATAATGATATGTTGATATATTTCCGATAAAGGCGAAGTGTATTAATTGTATGTAACTGCTCCGGTGGCGCAACTGGTTAGCGCGCCGTACTTATAGACAAGTATCCTCCCCTTGCTAGCAAGGGTTATGACATGCGGAGGCTGTGAGTTCGATCCTCACCCGGAGCAGTGGTTTTATTTTCAAACTTGTTTAAAAATACACATTTGCAGCCTCATGCAACTAAGTGTTTACAGTGTTTGATTCGACCTTCACCAAATAATATCATTTATATGTGATTAATAAGTTAAATATTTTTAAGATAAAGTATCGCATTCGAATCGATATGCACGTAACTGCGCAATAATAAATTGTTACAGTTCCTGGCATGATGACAGGTGTTGTGTAGTGCCGTGTCGCGACGGATCGTGATATTTCACGTCGTGTCGTATGTTACATATTGTGACATTAACAGATAAAGAACAAACATTACAAACATACGTAAACAATGAACCAAACTAGAGCTTTGTCACAGACGTGACGTATACCCCCACATACTGCATTGACACAGAATATTTTGCATGCTGTCTTCACAAAACAAGAGAAGCTAATTTATGGCGATTTTTAAGAATTATTATGCCATTATCATGTATGGCCATTTTGACCTTTGAACTCTGGAATTCTTTCGCATGACACGCTGTCCAATGACTGTGAACAAAATTAATGTACAGAGTCATTTTAAAATCTCACAATGAATTAAAATCTCACAATGAACAACATAGGTATGGCCCGGACAAGCTGATGTATGGTCATTTTTTACCTTTGAACTCAAAGTGTGACCTTGACCTTGGAGATATCGACGTAATTCTTTCGCGCGACACACCGTCCAATGATGGTGTTCGAATGTGCAAAATGATTTTAAAATCTCACAATGAACGACATAGTTATGGCCCGGACAAGCTCATTTATGGCCATGTTTGACCTTTAAACTCAAAGTCTGACCTTGACCTTGGAGATATCGACGTAATTCTTTCGCGCGACACACCGTCCAATGATGGTGAACACATGTGCCAAATGATTTTAAAATCTCACAATGACCGACATAGTTATGGCCCGGACAAGCTCATATATGGCCATGTTTGACCTTTGAACGCAAAGTCTGACCTTGACCTTGGAGATATCGACGTAATTCTTTCGCGCGACACACCGTCCAAATATGGTGAACAAATGTGCCAACTGATTTAAAAATCTCACAATGAACGACTGAGTTATGGCCCGGACAAGCATTCGACCTTTGAACTTAAAGCGTGACCTTGACCTTGGAGATATCGACGTTATTCTTTCGCGCGACACACCGACCAATGATGGTGAACAAATGTACCATATGATTTTTTAATCTAACGATAAATGACATAGTAATAGTCCGGACAAACTTTCGGTTTAAAACGCGGAAAGTGTCGTCCCTGATGAGCCTGTGCGGACTGCACAGGCTAATCTGGGACGACACTTTACGCACATGCATTATGCCCGGTTTTCTCATAACGCGACACATATATACAGTATACAAAATAATGACGATATTTATTATTCCAACACAGTATCCAAGTCGGCCTAGACTCGTAAAATACATAACCAAGTATCATCAATTTAAATCTGTATTTACATAATTTTAAATAAAAAGACTAGTGAAACATTTGTAAACATTGTAAACCCTACTAAAACAAACAAAACACTCGAAGTTGTTTTTAGAAGATGACTGCTGTGTAAGCATGTCTTGTTCTTATGTGACNATCGAAACTGTAAACACATTTATTCGATAGACCGTAGTCGGGTATCGGAGCATTGATTGATGAAAACTTTTGTTAATAAAGTAGCAATCAAGCAGACAGATGGATGATTTGTGTCTTGTTCTGAGAAAACGGGGCATAATGCATGTGCGTAAAGTGTCGTCCCAGATCGCTAAGAAGAGACATCATTTAAACGAAAAATTCCATAAAAGCGGAATCTGTCGTCCCTGATTAGCCTGTGCGGACTGCACAGGCTAATCTGGGATGACAATTTACGCACATGCATTATGCCCAGGTTTCTCAGAACACGACACATTTAACGAAAGAACCAACGAGCGGACGGAAGGACAAACTAATGATTTAATTTCTTAATAGAATTGTTTGAAGATATATAAAATAAAACGGACACCTTCACGAATGAAAGAATAAAAATGAGAGATTTTATTAATCTTATTATTGCTGTTGTTGTTCAGGATGATCATTTAAAAGAAGCCAATATTGTCCGATGGTGTAATATAAATCGACTTGTGTTGTATAATATTTATAAGATACTGTTTTTTATATTTATATGTCATCGTTAATGTCCATTACATTTTATATTTGTTGCGCACTTCTTTTATAAACACGCGACATATTTGTAATGGATGAATTAAAATAATTAAAATGTAAAACTTCAACGTTTTCAGCATTTTCTACCTTTGTATGTTTTACCGTGGTAGCTGAAGCCCACTCAAGACCATAAACCTACACACGTAAGGCTTGAAACACGTTGGTTCGATTTTATGAGAACAAATGTGTCTGCGAAAACTGGGCATAATGCTTGTGCGTAAATTGTCATCCCAGATTCGCCTAATCAGGGACGACAATTTCCGCTTTTATGACATTTTTCGTTTAAATGAAGTCTCTTATTAGCAAAAATCTAATTTAGGCGGAAAGTGTCGTCCCTGATTAGCCTGTGCGGACTGCACAGGCTAATCTGGGACAACACTTTACGCACAAGCATTATGCCCAGTTTTCTCAGAATACGACACATATGGTAGGAAGGGATTTATTTCTGGTACAGTCACTTCACCATAAACAGATTACTAACTTCTTTCGTGTTTTTAATTTCCCAAGTTCCGAAACTACTCCAATACGGAACACGTGACTTCATGGATGTCAGCTGCCGTTTGAAATAAAAAATTGTTACATTGTGCATGTGTTGCAACAAAGTGCATGAATAAAATTAAACATGTTGTTGTTTTTTGCAGACATCAATTAATATTTTACAGATAAAGAACCAGGGTCGGATCCAGGATTTCTGGTTAGGGGGCGGGATATTGAAAGATTTCCTGGTGGTCCAGGGGGCCACTAGGGCCCCGGGTGGGTGCAGGGCAAAGCCCTGCTAGAAGATCCAGGGGATCGTAGCCCCCCCTGTAAGCTCCACGATTTTAATGATTTTGAAGGCTTTGACAACCACTTCGCGAGCATGTCACGCCGTATGTACTTTCATCAAAGTATTTTCTTATAATGCCAAAAAAGTGCAAAGTTCGACTTGAAAAACCGGGCGACAGAGAGTCTAAAGTTAAAACATTTAGCGACTGTCTGTCATTAGTGGGAAATGTTGTGTACGAAAAAGAAGAAACATGAGTTTAAATAGGTGATTTAGATCTAGTTAAGTGTGAAACATCAAATTAATTGACCCCCCTTGGATCCGCCTATGAGAACCAACATTACAAACATGAAAGTAATGAAAAGCAAAAGTGACACGTACAAATGCGCTTATCACTCATTTAAATGAGATGCAAACAGTTGTTTAACTGCTGGACTACTGACATCCTCAGTCGAGAGCCACCAGTCACTGAATGTTTCGACCCTATAATCTCGAGACATTCTCCTGGTGGTAGGTCCTTACGTGTCAGAAGTCGGCTTCCAGCTCTTCTCTTCTCTCCTTAGCCAAAGCCATCTCGATGCTCTCTCCTCTGCAACCCCAAGCCTGTTGACTGCTCGCTTTCTGTCTCTTCCTGTCAGGCCAAGTGCAGTGAAAAGTCTCCAGAGAGACTTTGCCTGAAAGCCTCGGACGCCGACCTCCACTGGGAATAGCCACGTGTGCCACCCCTTCTCCATGCATTCCCTTTGCAGATCAGCATATTTCGCCGTTTTCCCCTCCATCGCCTCATCACAGCGCGACTCAGAGGAACTGTGAGTTCAACCATCACCAGACACTTGTCCTCTGCCGGCCAGATCACCATGTCGGGGCGGTGTGTTATCTGGACCGCACATGGGAAGACCAGCCTTGGTTTCAGGTCAACCAACATGTCCCATGACCGCGCACGATCTAGAATTGGTGCTGCTGGCGTCTGCTGCTTCTTGACGGTCTCCTCTTCCTTTACAAACTGCATCTTTCTGGTCTTCTTAACAGCCCTCTTCTTTCGCCTCTCCTTTTCCACTATGTCTGCCAGTTCTTGGAGGACCTTGTCGTGTCTCCACCTGTATCTCCCTTGTGTAAAGGCTGTCAGGCAAGATGATAGTGTATGTTCTAGCGTGCCTATCTTTTCACAAAGTAGGCAGGTTGGGTCGTCAAGTTTTCCCCATCTGTGCAGGTTTGCTGGTGAAGGTAGCAGGTCGTATACTGACCTGAGCAGAAAAAATTTCGTAGAGTTTCGCTGCGCCAGATATCCGCCCAGGTCATCTTCTTTCCTGTAGTCTGCCACTTCGTCGAAGCACCCTGGCACCCCATTGCCACTGCCCTTGTGCATCGATCTTCTTCTTCGGCCAGGCGCACCCCTGCCTGGACCATCTCCCTCCTTGTCCTACTGTCCGCCTTCTTCCAGCTCTTCGACTCCGCAGAGCCCAGACCTTGTGTTCCCACTGCCGTTGTTCCCACAATGTATTTGTGTCGCAAGCGGCTCTCGGCTTGCGCTACAGCCTGGCTAGCAGACCACTTTCTTCCAGTCCTGGTCTCAACACCTGCTCCTAGGACCATGTCATACCTTGAATCCTTCAGCGTCATGACAAGTCTTACCTTTGCCACCTTGTACTCCTCCACCAACGAACTGAGTGGGAGCTGTAGTTAGTTCGATCGTCCGTAGAGCCCAATGTTGCTGAAGCTGGGTGGTACGCCAAGCCACTTTCGCAAATGCCTACTAATGGTTCTCTCCAGTCCTTCCACCGCTGTTGCTGCTACCTCATAAAGCATCAGTGGCCACATCAGTCGTGGGAGGAGTCCATTCTGGAATAACCAGGCCTTGAATTTTCCAGGTAGACCGCTTCTATCAATCTGCTTCAGCCCTTCAGTGAGCTGGTTCTTGATGCGCTTGATGTTGCTCCCATCTTGGAGTGCAGCATCATACCACTTCCCGGGGCATTTAATGGGGCTCACCTTGCACTGTCAGATTGAATTTCTTGGTAGGCTGGTCTTTCCTGATAACAAGTGCTCTGGACTTCCTGGGTTTGAACGTCATTCTGGCCCAAGTCGCTGCCTCTTCTAAGGCCGAAAGCATCCACCTTGCTTGAATGTGGGTCTTCGTTGTCAGAGTGAGGTCATCCATGAATCCCTTAGCTGAGGGTAGGTAGATTCCTGTTGCTGCTTTTTGACCACGTGTCTCTCTCTTCGCCGCATTATTGAGGTTCATACCCATCACAAACAGGACCACAGAGGTTGTGCATCCTGTGACAATGCCTTCTCCAAACTTTTCCATGCTGTTGTCTGGTCTCCCACAGCAAAGCGTAGCCTAATGCCTCTGTAGAAGTCTTTTACCAGGTTACAAACGTGTTTTGGTACTTGATACTGCTCAAGTAACTTCTCAATCAACTTGTGGGATATTGATCCATAAGCGTTGGTCTAGCCACACTACAGTCAGGTCATCATGGTTCACTCGTGCTTCCCGGTTCACTTGGCTGAGAACACTGGTATGCTCGACGCACCCAGAAAATACGGGAACTCCACCCTTCTGAATTGACGTATCAACGTAGCTGTTTTACGTTAGGAACGTTGTCATTCGCTTGGTTAGGACTGCAAAGAATATCTTTCCCTCTACGTTGAGGAGAGACATGGTCCGGAACTGACCAATATCCTTTGAGTCCTTCACCTTTTGGGCGAATATTCCCTCCGTTCTCTTCCAGGAATCTGGGATTTTGCCCTTTCTCCAAATCACTCTAAGTAGGGACCATAGTTTCCGAAGTATGCTTGGGCACATCTTATAAACTCGATAAGAAATGCCATTCGGGCCTGGGGCTGAGCCTGTCCTTGCTTTCTTCACCACGTGCTGTACCTCAGACAATGATGGCTCCTTTGTGTCCAAAGGAGTTTCTGGCGGGTCTACTGGTTCTCGCCTTGAACAGTCACCCAGTGGAACCTCACGTGAAGGATCACTGTGAACATTGCGTAAGTGCTTCTCTTTGTCCTCCATACTGCTCTCTACTTTTCCTGATCGTTCCTTGTCAAAAATGTCTTTGGAGAACTGGTATGGATTTTGGATGAATCTAGCTTGCTGTCTCCCCCTCTTCCTTTTCCTCTGTTTTATTTACTCAGCCTTGTTGAGAGTGCTCAGTTTCTCTCGTAAAGTGCTTCTCAACTGCTGGAGTCCTACTTTCTCTTCTTCCTTGGCTTTTCTATACTGCCTCTTTACACTTGTGAGCTCCTTCCTGGTCTGTTTGATTAGCCCCTGTCTTCTTCTGATGATAGGGACTGGCTTCTCTGGTTTCTTTTCATCTAAGCCGAACCTTTCTTTGCTTACAGTATAGATGAGGCCCGTCATTGCTTTTATCTTTCGGTCAGCTTGACCCTGGAGAGTTGTTTCCAGTATAGCGGAGACGTCTCGATCTAGCTCCTGCCATGCTCGCCGGTCTGTCGTCTTTGGCCATGCTATCCGCGGGCGCCTCTTCTCATCATCTCCCGGAGCTGTTTGCGCCTGTGGTACTGGTTCTGCATGGTCTGGAGTGTCATCGTCCAGTGGGGGAAGCAGATCAAGAAGAGGGTCATTGTCGTCCTCTTCCTGCTGCCCGCCCTGGGTGTTTGAAACCAGATTCTCAGAAGCGTAGAGGTTCCTAGTTCTATGGGATTCTTCTCGACTTGGATCCTCCAACGTCTCACCAGGTGTACCACCTGGGCGTTGCGTCTGGGTGCAGGATTTTATTGACTATTTTTTAAATTATCAAACAGTTTGTTCATTAGGCTTCTCTTATTGGATTGGTCTGTTGTTCGCATCTACCAGGTATGTTTGATAAGGCATAAATTCCATACTATCGCCGGTGTGTGACTACACTTGCATCTATTTGAAATGGTATATTAAATTTAGTAAGATACATTTTTGCATTTTAAACAAAATATACTATCGTGTCCTTACGGGTCGTTACCGTCTCGACCCAGCATACACGTTTGTGTCGCAAAATAATTATAATCTGCGTATGCTTTCTATATGTAAATTGACGATTTACTTGCCCTAATCTTAAATCCGATATGTTCAACGTTTTGAGATATGTTTCATCGGGCTATATAATAACATGTTGATATGTTTCCGATAAAGGCGAAGTGTATCAATTGACCATAACTACCTCGGTGGCGCAACTGGTTAGCTCGCCGTACATATAGACAAGTAACGCTCCCTTGCTTGCAAGGTTGAAGAAATGCGGAGGCTGTGAGTTCGATCCTCACCCGGAGCAGTAATTTTATTTGCTTACTTGTTTAAAGATACATATTTTCTGCTTCATTCAACTTGGTGTGTAGTTTGCTTCGCGTCGATGTTTGAATCATCTTCACTGCATAATATCATCTATGCCTGCACTAATATGATGTTTGAATGATTAATAAGTTACATATTTTTAAGATAAAGGATCGAATTCGAATCGATATGCACGTAACTGTGCAATAATAAATTATGACACTTCCTGGTATGACGAAAGGTGTTGTGTAGTGTCGTGTCGCGACGGATCGAAATGTTTCACGTCCTGTCGTATGTTACATATTGTGACATCAATTCACATTTTACAGGTAAAGAAAGCACATTACAAACATACGTAAACAATGAACCAAATAACATTTGTCACCATCACACAATATATACACATGTAGTGTGTATATTATACACACAGTCACTAACTCACAAACCACATATCAGATCCCAAATAAACGCCGAGTACAACACTTTCTGGAACATTTCCAACTTGGGTTATTTTTATGCTCAATAATGTCAAAATGGTGAACCCGGTATTTGCAACACTAACATCATGCTCTTTAGGGGCTGGTTCCCAAGCAGAATCACTCCAAATGATATTTGTTTTAAGAGAATTATTTATAAATAGAAACAGTCATCTTACGATATCCAAAAACAATTCAAATCTACACTGCTGATTTCGATCGATGGATACACGCTGCATCTTATTTGTTGGAAGTTGAACTTCAAATTTAATTAAATGAAATTGCAATGACCTGTTATGACCATTATTTTACTGATATCACATAAACACATAATGATTCTAATTCCTTGTCTCAACTGTCTGAAATGCTCAGATGCGGACCATTGTGACAACCTCTGAACTATCACGCTGAGTTGCACCGTGGACGGACATACAGACGGACGGATAAACAGATGTACGGATTTACAGAAATACCTAAAGATTAATATTTATACCTAGATTTCGTGCTAAATTGTGTCATATGCACTTATTTAGTTATATCAGTATGAACGGGGCTTGTTCCCAGTTTTGGCCAAACGACAATTTAAAAGAATGTTACAGATTCGAACATAATGTATGAATTATATTCAAACAAGTCATCTAACTCTCCTTGCAAAGAAAAGTGCTATTTTAAAATAATATGATATTTTTCAAAAATACGAACAACTGTGAAGTCCCTTTTTGTTTTTCTTTTATTTTCGTAGCAGCGACATGACCTTTGACCTGGTGAATAAAGGTCGTGCATAATCATTACATTGCCCGTACAAGTATGCAAAGTTTCATCCAAGTATCTTCAGAACTGTTTGAAAAATCGTGGGATTCAGTTTTCCGGACGGACGGACGGACAGACGGACAGACGAATAGAAATGGACGGACGGAAGGTACACGTGTTGTCGGGGATTTATAAGCGATATAACCGCACGATATTTGTGTCGCGTTCTGAGAAAACTGGGCAAAATGCATGTGCGTAAAGTGTCATCCAAGATTAGCCTGTGCAGTCTGCACAGGCTAATCCGGGACGACACTTTCCGCCTAAACTGGATTTTCGCTAAGTAGATGACAATTTACGAACAAGCATTATGCCCAGTTTTCTCAGAACACGACTCATATATACAATATACAAAATAATGACGATATTTATTATTCCAACACAGTATTCAAGTCGGCCTAGGCTCGCAAAATACATAACCAAGTATCATCAATTAAAATCTGTGTTTACATTTTTTTAACTAGAAAGACCAGTGAAACATTTGTAAACATGGTAAACCCTACTAAAACAAACAAAGCACTCGAATTTGTTTTAAGAACATGACTGCTGTGTAAGTATGTCTTTTTCTAATGTGACAGTTAATGGGTCATTTGGATATAAAGAGGTCGGGTAGATTTCATTTCATGTCAGACAACGAGAGTAATTTCTTTTTGTTTAAAGAAGATAAACACTGTTGATTAAAGCATGCGAAAATCGGATTTTATATCACTGCCAAAAATACGGAACGAAGTTTAAATAATAAAACTTGTATGTACGGTTCACCACTAAAACTAAATCATAATTTCGAAAAATAAACTGGTAGATGGAATGATGCTCTTTTTTAAAGCCACTTTCTGGTAGAAAGATCGGTAATATAAATAGTGTATATGTAATCAAATGTTAAGTAACGTATATACAGGGCAGGGGATGGGGTATTCTTGATTTGTTACAATCATTAAACACTCAATCTTTTTATTTCGTCTGGATTGACTGTTTTTTTCTTCTGATCATGTAATTGTTACTATATATCTAATTTATTATATAAGAGTTGCTTATTTTTACCAATGTTATGCAAACATCGTGTACATGTAGTACTATATGGTAAATAATCCGACAATATTACAACTTTATGCAACATCCATAAAATCCATGTTTATGGGAAAGGTCTTCCAAATATCCCGTTCCCATTTCTCTATACATTCGCGATGAAATTACCTCAATCCATAAAATAGAGTGAAGGTGTGAGCCTCGTTCTGGGAAAACTGGACTGAATGCATGTGCGTCAAGTGTCGTCCCGCACAGGCTAATAAGGGACGACACATCTCGCATAAACTGCATTTTCGTTTAGAAGAGTCTTTCTATGTACGAAACATTCCATAAAAGCGGAAAGTGTCGTCCCTGAATAGCCTGTACGTATTTCACTGGTTAATATGTCACAGTTTACGCACATGCATTAAGCCCAGTTTTCCAAGAAATCAGCTACGCACCATGAACTCAAGTTGTTGTGTTGATAACGTTATTAATTATAGTCTTAATTACAGGTCGCTGCCGCAAAAAAAAACCGAAAGGGGAATATGTTGTGAATATATAGTTCAAATGCTCAACAGAAGCGGTCTGCATACCATGCTAAGGAAACATGTTTACGAAGTACTTTGATGTGCTATTTGCCTGTCAAAGTTTTAATGATTATACCCTTTAAGGTCGTCACTGTTTTCAAACGACTTTGTTCGTATGTATCATCTAGGTCTAAAACATTGTACCTTCTTAGAATATACGCGCGCGTTTGTTATGTAAAATGAACGAGCTACGCTATTTAACGGTATACGAATGCAGTTTCTCAGATTAACTTCGCATACATTTTGTGATTTGACTTGGCATTGGTCAATCCACATCTGCCCTAGCATTTTTAAATGTTAAAATGCCTTTTTGTAGCGTCGCTTTAAGTGTTGACAACCACAATTTATTATTATTGCATACAAATTCAATTTCCAAAGTACTAAATTGGCTACGGTTGACCACAATGCACTAAATCTGAGTGTTTCGTTGTAAACCTTAACTCATGTGTTCTGATTCCTAAGTCCTAAGATAGTTATGAACAAAATTCGTTGCAAAACATTCGTGGCGTAACGTAGCGCCCTCACTTTTCGAAATCTTAGAGCAATCGGGGTTATTATTGCAGGCATTCGTGGTCTATCGTATTAAATTATTACTGATTTTATGACATGTGCATTAATACGAGACGTTATATGTTTTTGATCACGTATCTATACATTATGGTTCAATGGCTACACACATATTATATGATTTCTGTAGGATTCTGATCAACTTGTATCAAGACTACTCCGCTATATGCCAAATGGATTACTACAACGCCCTGTATGGTTAATCGCGGTGTCAAGTTGCACTCATGGCGTTTGCCTGCGTTAGAATAACGAGTATGTACTGGTCCTAGTTATGTTTAAATCGAATTGAAAAGTAGTGAAATGTAAGACTCACTCGTAAATAAAAGATGTAGCGTTATGCAGTGCCTTTAAACGTAGTGCTATCATAGAAGAAACGTGGTCAGTCATCTGCGTACCATACCCGTACAAATCTATTAAGTCTGAGTGTATCTATATTGAATTGGCTGCATATCTTGCATGTGTCGTAGATCTTCGTTAAAACGTCGTACAACAACCGTACGCATACGTATGTTAGGGCCCGGTCACACAGCGATTTACGGCTTTATAACGGCCACAACTCGTCAAAAATTGATCTCTCCCGTGCTAAGAGAAGTAGAAGGAGAAGGAGGAGGAAGGTGGTACGGAATATATAGGTGCGTGACGGGAGACCACTCAAGAAAATCTTCCTCTACAGCAGCGTCAATGCTCCAGTCCTTCTTGGGGCTTTAAAGGCAGCCTTCGCCCTACAATTGCCATGTCCCCGTCCACGGCCCTTTCCTACAAGTACTGGTTCTTCCTCCTCGACTTGGAGAGGAGGATTAGAAGGCATCACTTCTTCCATAAATAATGTTTCTCCCTCCTAAATGGCTTGAGGGCGACTTCTCCAAGCTCCATGGGTGCTTCAGGGGCAGCAGCGGGGTGTCAAAAGAGGAAGGAGTATTGGTGGCATCATTGGTGGTGGCAGTAGGGATGGACGCGGGGGTTGCGACATGGGTAGCACCTGAACATGAAAAATAATTTCATTAAGTAACAATTATTTAGTTACTTGCTTCTTAACTTCATTTCTAAATAGAAATTCGAAATGTCAATTTGAAAGTAACACAATTTTCAAATGAAAAAAAAAATGATTTAAATAAAATGTACTGACCATCAACAGCAGCCTCCGCTTCTCCAGAAGCAACATGGTCAGTATAAACCTGAGGGCAAGGGTCTGGACTGGCAGCATCAGCAGGTGAAGCATGGGCTTCTGCCTGGACATGAACCGTTACCTGAGCATGTGAGGTCTGAATCGTCAGCAGGGGCCTTTGCCTTGATCTTCGTATACTTAGTTGGCTTCTTTTTTGCAGGGGAACCCTTCTTTCTGGGATTTATTTAATTGAGAACAGCAAACAAACTTGGACTGTAGAAGATCGGCAACTGTGAAGAACAGACATGCGCCGCCGCTTTTAAACGTGGCAAGCTGCGCTTCCGACGAGGCCGAGCCGTGCTCAGACAGTGGTATGGCAGTGGAGTTCCCGTTTTACGATCGGCCTAAACACGTGATCAGCAGTGCTAGAGACGCGATAAGGCCGCGGCTAGCCGTGGTTACTTGCCTGTTTTTTACCCGCGTTTAAACACGCGCGAACTTTTTTTCCAACCTTACACGCGGCTGGAAGTGGTAAGCCGTGCTTAGGCATTGTTTCAGCAGTGGAACAGTCGCCGACGGTCAGACCAAGTACAAAGCACGTCCAAAGCACAGCCAAGCCAACATTGACCAGACATTACCACTTACGACCACGTCCACCAGATTTTCAATACGTTTTGTACGTGATTAAAGCGTAATGCGCTGTGTGACCGGGCCTTTACGTATGAAGAAAGACGCACACACCACTGATTACTGTTCAGTCATGTTATTCAGTTCATTAACACGACATTCGAACCAGACGGTAATACGGACGAGATCCCACACGGAAGGCACGTAACTGTAAGAAAACATATCCGAACTCTACTGCTCCCTCAGGTGAACTTCCGAACTTAAACTACAAACAATTTAGCTGAGTATACATGTACTGAAAATACATGAACATGTGCTAATGATTACGCTTGTCAACATTAATGGAGCTTAACCAATTTCTTAATTGCATTCGTGGTCGTTGGCACGTAACATTTTAGTCGCAGCAGGACATTTTGGCTATAATAATAACCCTCTGTCAATTTAAATATCATCAACGTGGAAATAGACAAGCAATACTAATAAACGCTGATCACAAAACAGTAAATAGCGTGAATGCTACGGTAAGCTAATTATATATGTTGTAACTATACATGTAACTGCAAAAACGTCCTGTACTGGTATTGATCTATGGCCTTTATTAGGATTGTTTAGCTTTAAAATTGAGATTTTGTATTTTTTGTTAGTATTCAACATGAAGAATCAAAAGCAAATCCTAATACTGTTAAAAGGTATTGAAAGGAGATGCTATTAAGTATTAATGCTATATGTGTATATATTGTTTACCTCTTGCATTGGTTTCTTTGGTAAAATGCGGTTCTTCAAAGTCGTGTTTTAATCCAATCTGTCCTTATATATTGTTAAGTTAAATGATTTGGCAAAACTGTCCATAGGCAATTGTGATCTTGATTTCTGGCGCTTATACTGCTGCAGGAAAATTGTTTGACAATATAATTGTTAAATCTTGTTATTTAGGGGAAGGCAAACTTACAATTGTTCTATTTAGGGGTTAAACTTAATTTGCAGTCATATCATGGACTTTTAATCTGGAATTGTACATACTAATTGATCAGTTTGCTCATGTTATCATGATCACAATAATATATTCATCCACGTAACTAGAATGACATAATGCGACATTAATATCAATTTCAGAGCTCCATTCTCATGGAGGGAGGTCATCAACATACATTTCCTTCTGGTAAAGCTGCATGTAATTAGTTTAACAATGGTATTGAATGTTGCTACGGATGTTTGTGGTGTCCATGAATGTAGAGTGTTCAGGTTATAAGCATCTCGATAATCATAAACAGGAGAATTTCAATAACTTTATTTCCATTTAAAACGTTCAATTGTTTAGTACTAAATGATATTTGTAACACAACAGCAAACTGCACACATTTTGGTGACTGTTTATTTTCTGTTACGTAGCACATTAAACTGCATTTGTGCTGGATCAGAGGTTTTATTGCAGTGTCCTGTTGTATTAAGATAAATCACAGATTCTTTGATAAAAGCAAGGAAAATCGTGTGTCTCTATGACCTCTTCAGGCTGGTACAAGCAGGACAATATGGACGAGTCAACATACTCAGCGAAGGATAAACATAAAAAGTTGAACGCTCGAAGTAAATATATACCAATAAACATGTTACTTTGTTTACATCTCTGCTTGGAGTCATTGATTATTTTTAATTTATTTGAGAGTTAAATGGCATACCATTGAATATTTTTTAAAGTAAATGCATGTTGAAGGAAATAGTATCGGGTTTTACATACAATATTCAATTGTTTTATTGTCTTAGATATTATTGTAAGTTAAATAGGGACACAGTTGCCCGTTTGTCGTTTAGCCACGTTTCGTCTTTAAAATGACGGTAGGTCCATATGGGTCAACGTTGAATTACTCGCCTTATATTTCCTGTTTCGGTAAACAATAAGAAAAGTGTTCTATCCCTTTTTATAAACAATCGATATAAGCATAATAATAACGGCAGTGAACAAGTTCAAACCATCTACAAGCTCAATCATTCATTAAGCTGTGCCATTTTCAATATGGAAGGACTAATTAACATATTGATGTTTTCAATATATGCGCATATTTTATGTTGCGTCGGTAAGAATTGCATCAAGTTTTATATTACTTATGCCTTTGATAACATACAGTTGCATACGTTTCTTAAAGCTCGTCATTGGTATAAAGAGCTAAGACGAACTAACTTATTTTTTTTTTCGATTTCTTCCTGTATAATTATACTATAGTGAATAGTGTCGCTCTTCGATAAATGTAGTTTCATATGGTGAAATTCACAAAATTATAACGATGTAATTTACTATAGTATTAGGTGACAGCGTTCCGTTTCTACATCTAATTTGATTTCGTCATGTTAGCGGACATTATTCGTGATCTTTGCAAACATAAGCAAAGCTTCATTATCAACTGCGATGTAGTATTTTGTTTAAATCATTTCTCGCGTGTTCATTACTCCTATATTTAGAGATTTGTATGGAGAACGCATGACCTAATTTTAAATGGTAATCAGAGTTCACCGTTTCGAATTTGCACAAAACTCACCTTTGTCTGCGAAAACATTTGGACATACCGTAATTACACTTAAGTTTTCGGACACTTTATAATAATAAATTTCTTTTGTGTCCGAAAATTAAGATACACAAAAATAAGCCAAAATTATAGTGTCAGAGCATTTAGAGACAATATGAAATTATACCAATTGAAATGACATTCGGATATTCTTGTATTTTACATCTCCTGCCTGGTGGCATGTGTTAGACGATAGTTAGGACTTTATACTAGTGAACTAAAATAAACTGTGGAAAGTTTGATTTCGTTGATTGTATTTGAATCGTTCTATTTTTCATCTTCAAATATGGCGCAATGCGTTATAAGCCAATTCGGCACAAACACGTTTGGAATACGGCACGTTGCCTTAGATAACTGAACTGTTATCCAGCATTAAAGCGGGACTGTACGATTTTGTCAAATATTTATGAATTTTTATAAAATGTATTAAAAATTAGTATACATATAATTATTTGAATATAAATTAAAATAAAAGTTAAGAAGAACATGTGTCGAAAAATGCGAAATAAGCCAGATATTTAAATCAAAAATTGAAATTGGCTTCCAGCCGAATTCGCCAGCATATATATAATACATGTACAATGTGAATCTAAATTTAGTTTTAGTGCAGATTCGTTCATACGACACAAAGACACAATTTTGTTTCCTTACAAAAACGAGTAAAAGTGTCGGCATCGGCTTTAACCAGCGCTAACTTGTCTTTGCTGCATTTTATGAAATTCGTCTTCAAAGTATAATTTTTATTGCCTATTTTGAGTCATCGTAACATAATTTAATCAATATATTAAAATTTAACACATGTAAAAATCGTACATTCCCGCTTTAAGTAGCAAAACATTAATTTAAAAAAGCAAATTGGGTCTGCTTGACATCCTACAGAAAATGATTGTGAACTTAGTATTTACTTACTTCGATCACTTCAAATGCATAATCTTTGAACTATCGGGTGAAACCATTGCCTATAACCGGTATATTTGCCAATGTATCAGATTGACGCACATGTTACGGTCCAATGACTTCTTCCATTCGTCTGCAAGTTTTGTGTCCGTCATCCGGTTGTAAAAAAACACATGTGTAATGGATCACCGGATAAACACACACGTGTAGAACTCTCTCAAATTCAACTGTCCGAAAATTTAGATTCATTTGATAGAAGGAAAAATAAGGATGTTCGAAACGTAAGAGCCGCGAAAATAATTATTTTAGCTTAAATTGATGGTGTCCGAAAATGTATAGTGTCCGAAGTCTTACAGTAATTACGGTACGTAAAATCTCGAATTTTATATATACTTCGCCGCTCTGTAGAAATACCTTGTATGATCGCACCGACCAATAGCACACACTAAAGAAGACACTGAGGAAAATGTATAAACATATTATTCTTCGAACTAGTTTTGTTTGTACTTTTCATGAATGCATTAACATAAAAATATTTGTTTTTAATATATTAATATTAATACAGAACATGCATTTGGGATAGCCGATCTTACAGTCAGTGATGTTTAACGTTTTTTGCGCTGTGAAGTTCTCATGCTTTGTTTGTTATATTTCAGTCTCGTTAGAGCCATGGCTGAGCCTAAGAGTTTTGCGTTCCTCGACATTGGAAGTGTCCTGCAGTGATAATATTGGAAGTTTCAGAACTTCAATATGGATTTTTTACAGGACTCAAGATACGCAAGATATTCAAACCATAGTTAAAATAGTATACTCTGAAACTGAATGCAAAGTCACTCATCTAGGAACTATTGAATCGATGCACTGTGCATGTATTAATCACACTGGTGTCATCTGCAACATATCTGATGATGGAATTGCTAACACAGGCGACCAATGGCAATGTTTGAAATCCACAAACGGGACCAATTTTCGCAGCAAGAGTTTGACATTACCAAGCCAAGGACGAGGTATGGGTTTTACAGCTATAAGCACCGTTACAACAACAATCATGCTAACTGCGCTCAACACAAACGCGATTGTTGTCGAAATTGCTGTCACCGATCAGAACATATGTTTGAAAACGCAAAACTATTTCTTTTTCAATAATGTATCCGATACTGAATATTGCTGTCTTAATCAGTTTCAAACACTGCCAAAAGATGATTCGTACATTTAAGACAACAAACTAGCAGTACCAAATTTCAATACGCAATTCAAATACGTCGCCACTGCGTTTATTGTTTTAAGAAATATCAACATATTTGTCGCGTTATTTGTTCTAAATATCCCAGTTACACAGTGTAAAAACACTTTTTTAATGTGTCTTACAAAACGTTTGATTTTTTTCGCATTGTAAATTGTTTAACTGATTAGAACAACCTGCGCGGTGTAGAAATTCTCTATCCAGCAAACGACAACTTATAAAACATGACACGTCTAAATATAGCTTGCCATGCAATGATAGAAAAGTGCGGATTGCTGATATAGCTGTTATATAACTAAGTTAAGAATTTGTGAATAGTTAAAGGCTCATAAAAGGTGACAAATCCAATTATTATGCGTATAAACTGGTCTATTTTTTTTTTACCGGATCTCAGTTACTCTTGAATTACAAATGATAATAACACAGCTAAGTTGCAACGCTGTCAAAAATTATGGAAGATATACCCGTTTCATAATTGGAAGACATGTTTACAACTTTGCAACTAACATGGTGTGTAGCCTCAAAGCGTTGACGTATGCTAAAAATAGCCGAAAGAAAATGCAATTTTAATTCTATTTTAAATTATTTTTACCAGCAGAAAGTAACTTATTAGATCGTTTTAACCATTTAGAAGAGACCTACTTTTTGAGTGATACCGAAAACGTTGAAAATCAATGATATATTTTTGGTGACCTGAGTCACCGGAGCGCTGGCTCTATCCCGAGTAAACAGCGATGTAAATAAACTGATTGTTTGTAAACACAATTGACTTGGAGGACACTATATTTTGAGCTCAAAACAAGTTTTATTGCTCATTATTTATGGTAATGTCCAAAAGAATATATTTATTGTGTTTTGATAACCTTTATAAATAAAATATGCAAAAAATATTTAAAAACGGTAATAATTACGGATCGTCACCTTTTATGAGCCTTTAATGTCATTGAAATGTTTTCTATTTAACATAGCCTACATATGACACATGATGAGCATAATCCACCATAGTTACAAATTAAGATATAATGCCTCGAGTTGTTAAATAACTTTGGAACACGGCAAGGGCAGCATTAATAAGTCCCTGTTTATGTATTCATTATAATAACATTAGCATCAGAGGCCATAGTTGGATGATTCAACTTATTGATGGCCGTCAAATGGATTGTGTCTATCTCGGATGACGCATCGGTAGACAGTATCATTCTCGAGATGATAATACGTTGTGTCTTCCTCTATTGCGCTTGATATGTATATGATATTATTCTATAAATATTTCAATAGTAACTCGTAATCTTTTTTGCTTCACATACACTTTGTCTGACAGTTTGGTTTGATGAACACACACCTGTCATACAAATATAATGTACATGCTAGCCGATACGATCTTAATATCAAGTATGCTTCAGTCGATAAGCAACGTTTATTGTAACATATGTCTATTTAAGAGTTATTTCCTTGAATAAACCATCGATACATCTGCATCTCTCTTAGTATGTATATATCACTTAAATATAAATGTTCACTTAACCAGCATAAACCATAACATAGATACCATAAACCTATTTATATACAACACTGTGAAAGAATGGTTTGGTTTGGAATGAACATGAAGATAAATTTTAATTTGTTTCAAAATGTGATTTTAATAAGGATTTGAGAAAAAAAACACTTGAAGTGAAATATGCATTTGATAAGTATAATACATAACGTGATGTCAGTATGTTTGTCCTTCTAGCTATTCTATTCATGTTAACAATCAATCTATAAAGTTGTTTGGACAATAATGTAATTAAATCATTAGGTTATTAAACAGCGTTGCGTACAATACGATGATATATTTCGACACAACTGACATACCATGTTGACTGAGCAATACAGGGTTCTTATTGAGTACGCCAGTTGTGTACGAGTCCAAATATACCTCAGTATTCTAAACAACGCTGTTAAGGATTTAAAACTGTAATGAACTTCGTGTACTATAGCCTTATTTCGTACATTTACGTCACCCCGAAGGGTCGCCGAGTATATGCGTAAAAGTACGATAATTTGGTCAAAATGTTAAAACAAGTAAAGCGGTTCTATTACGTAACTAAGATACCTATGTGGTGTAGAGGTAAAACATACGCTTTAACATCGATGGGACCCTGGTTCGATTCTCGAGGCATGCAGATGTTTTTAATAAACGTTTTTGCTATTATAATTAGTTAAGAATATTTTTATAGTTTTGTAAAATAAATACATTTAATGGCAATATAAACACATTCAAACAAGGGTTACAAATTCCATTCATTTCCCATCAATAATTCCTTCCTGATTTGTGTATTTCCCATGTAAAAAAAAATGATTTTACCATGCTTTTTCACATATTTAATCATACGTTTGCACAATTGAAATATTATATATATATANTGCCGATTGCTTTCGTTTACAAATGACTACATGTCATTCAAACTTGTAAGCAATATATGATAGTAGTTTGTTTATAGAACATACAAAATGTATCATGAATTTATGCTACATCAAAAATTGTAAACTGAAGCATGGTTATGGCATATTCATTTGTGCAAATAAGGGTACACTTGCAAGTGAAGCTGGAACTTAAAATGTGTTGGGTGAAACACAAAAATCTATTTTTCGAGCAGAAATACATAATTTACAATTTCTTTGCTCAAAGCTTTTAATTCCTTCTGCCGTTGTTATTTTTTTTATATTACTTTTAAAATTACTTATGACAAGAGATTTGTATTTTTCTGCTTTTCTGATGGGAGATAATAAAACGCGTGTTCTTATATTTTCTTTTATTCCACTGGTTACACCTCATTTACTATCATTAATGCATATACAATGCATTATTAATAAAACAAGATATACCAAATAATTATTGATTTATCAATATTTATGTTCATAAGAGTGAATTGTGTAATTCTTTGGTAATTTGTTCTTAAACTTTGATTTATCATGCATAATCACATGGGAATATACCATATGCTAAGAAAGAAAACAACAACAACATATCGTTTAACAGTCCTAAAACCTAAAAAATCTATATATTTTAGACCTTTTATATAATTTCAGTAATATTCATTATTTGCAACAAATATAGATTACAACATGAAGTCTGCAAAATGAGGGCGAGCGTACACCTCATTTAATGACGCTGTGTAAAGTTTGCTATAAACACAATGTTTCTATAGCTATCCGTACAGAATATTAAAAAAGTTAATTTTGGCATATGATATGAAGATTTCACTGTTTAAACACGTTTTTACAGATCAACAATATATCTTGTTCAAATTTCATGTAGGTGTTATTGATTTTTCGTGAAAGAAACGTTCGCAGGTGACTTGGAAATGATCGGACAGTATCGTTCAAAATCGGGATATAATGGGCACATGCGCTTATTGAATGAAATACATTGGTATATTGTACAAAATAGATACTAATATTTTGTATTTGAATTTTACAATTAAAAGCATGTTACGGTATTTTTATGTTGGTATACCTAATCAGACACACGTTGACTGTCAGGTATATCATATGTATATATACTTTTTAAAGTATTTTTGTGTATATTTATGTAAAATTGTTTTTCATGTTTGATGTATCAGTATGTGAATTATTGCCTTGATGTATTACACATAAACTGTAGAAAGTTGTGGTTGCTGAGCTTATTGTAGACACTATCAAGTATTTTGGTAGCTACCATCGACTATCCAACAACATCGGTTACGGAGACACCCCCTGATGACGAAACTATGTATAGTACACGTTCGACCAACGACAATGTCACAGTACTTGAGATGGATGGTAAGGCAAAATAATGTTTCTACACTTACAAACTTGTTCAAAATAAATTATCAGCATTTATAACATATGTCATGCAAATAGAGACGGTATTCTTTAAAGGGAATAACTCGCACACCAATGCATGACATACTTTACTTTTATACGTGCCATCAGACGTATTTTCGGATAGCTTTTCTGTGTTCACTTGTTTCGTGATCAGTGTATGTCGCTATATATCAATGCATTTAGTTTGTTTAGATTCTATTGATAACTGTCACTTAAAAATCCTATTAAATGCCTTAAAGAGACAAAATGTACAAGCCGAATACGTGTGTACTCGCTTATATTATACTTGTTTGATGCCAATAACATTAGAACCATTACCATTTTCACAGCAAACTATACCACAACTGAAATAGGAAACACTTCCACTGAAACGAATATCAGCGATGCAAAGACGTCGAATAACGAAGAATCTGGTAAGTTATGACTCAACTATAAATGATATTGTAACAGTTTCAGAGATGCACAGTAAAACATAAAAATGCTTTACTCATTCAAACGTGTTTTGATGAATTACTGCTATCAAACAGTACAAACGATATTTGTTTGTAAATATGGATTACATGTATATTTTGTTATCAGATGCAACCACACGTCTAATTGTTGACTCATGTTACATTAACTTGTATCACTTGCATAGGTGTTACAACTCAATCGTAAGAACAATAAACTGTTCACAGAACATTATAACCCAAAATACATTGCAAATTTGGGATCAATCTGAATCTTTTAACTCAACACAAATTGAAAAGATGTGTCAATGCGTTGTAAAATGCCACACACTTAGAAACAAAGGATCGTTTGTACCAAACCGATATTAAGTAGCCGATGTGTTAAGTTTATGACGTGTGTCTTCGCATCAAACATAACATGAACGAAATATTATTATACATATTCTAAGTAGCATCTTGATAACAATCACATTCTACAGCAAACAATTAATTTTCATGAACCTTATTTTAAATCTTTATGTGTGATATAGCTAGAATGCCAGACACCATGATATGAAAATTAATTAAGTAACTGAGTACGCAAGTGAAGTTTCCATTTTTGTGTGATTGTAAGATTCATTAGAAACATAAATGTGTAAACAAATTACCAAAAGCGAACTTAATTAATACGTTACACTTAAAAACATGAATGTGTATTTAAAATTATTCGTATAAGACTATTGTCTAGCTTCTTTTAGTGTTTGATCTAAAGTTAATTTAAACTTCCTTGCGCACTCATTAACTTGATTAATTGTCAAATTAAAATGTCACGCATTGTGGCCATGATACACATTAGGATTTAAAATTACTTTTTTTATAAAGCCACCATAAGCAACTTGCGGCGATTGGAGCTGCCTTTGTTTTAAATGCAGTCAGTTATTATATAAAGTTACACACATTTTGCTTCCGTTTACTTACTCTCAAGTTTGTTTTTAGTTTCCTCACGATAAATTTCCGCCGTATTGTTTGTAATTCGTGTCGTGGTGATAGTGGCGCTTTCCGTTGTAGTATTGTGTTCTGGACATATAAAATACATATATTATGTCTCTTTGAAATCTACATTCATGTCTTAATTTTCGCGTAAAAATATAAGCATGTGAGTTCTGATTTCACTATTAATATACACAAGTACACCCAGTTCTCGTCCACGTACAATGACACTGACTTTGTATTGAATTAACGTTATGTGGACAATACAAGACAAGCAATACATTCAAGCATTAGACACATTACCAGCTGGGCTATTCATTTACTTAAGTGAAGTCAAGCGTGCAAGCTAAGGCAAACCCAAGTTGTAAACACTTTTGCATAAATTTACACATTACAACGAATCTGGTAAATTATAACTCAACTATGAATGATAGTGAAACACTTTGAGATATGTACAGTAAAAGGTAAACATGCTTTACTCAGTCAAACGTGTTTGTATGCATTAATGCTATTAAACAGTGCAGCCATTTTCTGTCATAATTTTCAATCATAAGATCAATAAACGTTTCACAGGAATTATGTCCACTGCCACGAAACACAGATGAATCTTGCAATTTATATCTTTACTTTAAATGAGAAAGATATATGTCAATGAATTTTAAAATGACGACAACTTAGAAACAAAGCGTAGTTTGTAGCAAACCGATATTAAATAGCCACTATGTTGAATTAAAGCAGGTCGTTTTTACAACTTACATGAACAGAACACTATTATATCTGTTCTAATGAACATCCACACAAGTAATCAAACAGCAAAAACTAATTTTGTTTAACATTTGACAAATTTGGTTTCTGTTGGCTTAATAGACAAAATAATTTTAAATCCTAATTTGTATCATAGGCAGAATATTACAAACTGTAATTTAAAACCAAATTAAGTGACTGAGTGGTAAGGAAATTAAAAACAAATTTAAATTAAACAGTAAAAGAAGCTAGACAACAATATAATATGAGTTTTCTTTAAATACACAGTTAAGTCTGCTTTGGGTAATGTGTTTACTCTTAAAAACGCATGTACTACATGATATATGACTATTTATTATTATGAAATATATATTTATTATTTTGCGCCTTAACTTCAGGAAAAATGGCACCTAGCATTTAAGTATAATTAAAATGAAGTACTTTGTACGTCATATTATATATTTTACAGTATCGTTTTACCGACAATTAATAATCATCGTGGCAGTTGTGGGTGTAGCGATTGTTATTGGAACCAATGCGTCAATTTGCACATATTGGAACAAGAAAACCCGTTCCAGAGGTACGTACTATGAGAAATTCATCCACACGAGTAGCTAATGATTTCATTAACCATTGTGTACATGCAACAAAGATATACTATGATTCCTCAAAACTATGTTTGTTAATTTTTTATTTCCCATATGTAATCTTAGTTTAAGAAAATTATTATGTTACTTCAATCAAAAATACCACAGCAGTACTGCTAACATTGACGATTATGCTGAGCGATATAGAGACAACCACAGAAGAGATCACTTACGTTCAGTATGATGAAATAGAGGACCCACCGAATGATTTCACTTCTGACGGTTCTGCGGTGCCTTATGATCTGAACAGAGCAGAAAACAAGCGAATGAATACACTAGCAGCAATAGACCACTATGAAAATATTCCAAAAGTACAGTACGAAAATATTGCGCTTACGTCACCAACTGAACTCAGCACGGTCATCCAAATAAATCCATTTGCCAACCGAGACAACACCGTGGCAACACACGCAATCGACATGAATACTATTTCCCAGATACCGTGCAAACGCAGTACGGTTGATATTACTTCTACAACCAAAGGCAGCAACACCTTCAGAGCAGCGCAAGAACATCGTGGTTTTATGACCTTAGCCGATATCAACCTTTTTGACGGTAAGAGGTCACCCCTACAGCGTAGCATATTTAGAATATGGTACTATTTTATTGTTGTTTTTTGTTTGCTTCTTTTTGTTCGTACAAATATATATTGAGAAATAAATATTCATAGTATTCAATATATCCATATAAATCTGCATATGTTTTTCAGTAAAATGTAGAAATGAGTTGTTGAAAAAAAGCAAAAAAAAAGTAAACGCCAATCATATTTAATGTAAATCACGTGTTTAGCAATTTAAATAACATCGGAGTACTTTTGTTAATTTTGAATCGAGCCTGTGGTGATGTTTGTGGGTTTGAATGAATTTAAATCCTTAAATAATAGCGGACTAGAAATTTCATCTTAAGGAAGCAAATTACTGATTCTTCTATTGCAATTTTAAAATTACGATCTACAACATATATACCTCTTGTTTCCGCTAAACGAGTATTTTAATTATTTACCAGGCTATGTTTAGCGTATTTAATTCACAAATATGGCAATTAAAGATGGTATCGATTAGTTAAGGTAATGGCACGTTCCTAGACATACATTAAAACAAAATATGTTAAGACGAAAGATCGAATGTGAATACCGTGGTCATAAAGTTATATTTGCCAATCGCGAAACGTTATTTACAAAAGGAAACACATGTATTTCCAGGTGCTGTTGCAGATTCAGATAGCCTTACGGACTCGCATCATCACAGGTCACTTGTGAACGTTTATTAAACACAATATTGGATGTTTTGTCTTTAATCGAACGACTTTATCGGGTAGCAAATATGACCGAATGTTTGAAACTTATTATTATTTAAAAATATGTTTCATTGCATTGCATATAACACGTCTTCTTATCAAATCGCATGTTATACTATGTGAAATCACATCGTTAAAAAACAAAAACTGCGATGCATCAATATGCATACAAAGGCATCAACATATAAGTGCTAAGAGTCTTCTTTAATTTTAATAATAATAGTTTTGTTTAATGGTTATATATTTTAGGACGGACGCGGAAGGCAGTCATTACGAAAATCTTGATCCAACCGGACGGGACGCAAGCTCACAGTACACCACACTGGTTTGAAGCCTGGATGAAACCTAATAACTCGCCGTATCCAGTTTTGCTTTTGGTTTAATGTCAAGAACACTCAAACTATTTATTTATTATATATGTTTCTGCCTTCGAACCTAGGCATATACAGTTTTCATTGCAAAATAACGACGTATGTTAAGACACGTTTTGGGCTTGCATACATATAAATCAGTGGCATCGTATTTTATCTTTCAAAATAGCTATCTATATGACAGTAATTGAGTGACAATAAACTATTTTTAAATATGTTCATTTAATGTGCTTCTGGATGTACATTTCCAGTGAATCTTGCAATCCCACACATCTACAGATTTATTTTGTATCATACTTAATATTTAGTTTACCTTCTCTCTTTTATAGTTTCGGTTGGTTTTAATTATGTTTTTTTTGTTGTAAAGATGAAAAGTTTTGCAACAGTTTTATTAAAATGTATAAAAACAAAAAACAAAGCTAATACATGAATGATGGTAGATACAAGAGCATTTCATGTTTGTCAGTAAATATTGTTTAGTTTTAAGTCTGCAGTTTAAAAGTTTTAACTTGACCAAAAAATGTTAATGTTAGTGACCTGCAGCCAATTGTATAAATCTGGATAACTCTTATCCAGTGGATAACTTTTGNGTTGACCGCTAGGTCAGTTTTGAATGTACATTTCCAGTGGGAGCATCGTCCTGAATTATTTGTTATAATGCCCAGTTGTATAATTCTGAATCTGAGATTTTACCGTCACCAACACACTGGTCAGTTCGTCTGAAGTGTAAATTCTTCAGTACTATGTATTTTGGTTTGCATCACCATCCGAGACTTTACCGTCACCAACACATATCTGGTCAGTTCGTCTGAAGTGTTAATTCGTCAGTATTATGTATATATTTTTTTTGTTCATGTGTATAATTTTATTTTATCCGTAATATATTACAGACATACATACACGCATATACCATACATAGTATTTTAAGTACATGTATTTGAGTAGAACATAATAAGGTTATACACATACATTCATAAACAATTGATAGTGTTTAATATTTCAAGAACTATAACAACAAGTCTTGTGTAAATTGGCATCCTATTTATCTGTTGTACATTTCCGGTGGGAGCATCATTATGAGTCATATAATCCCTAGTCTGACACTTTAGTGGGTGCGTTTTATTCATTGTAAGGCACCGGGAACCAAAATAATTACTAGGGAAATACCATTTTAAAATCACAAATAATGTCATAAATTTAATGTATTACTTAGCACGTTTCATTCAGTGTAAGTGATCGTGAACACTTTCTCTAATCACATTTAGTGGTCCCATGTAGTTTTTTATGATAACTTAGCATAACATATATAAAATACAAATCTCATTTTGATTTATAAAATTTTATTTATTTTATTATCATTATTTTTTAAAATGATATTCACAAGCATCTTGTGTTACTCGTCCAGCCCCAGGTTGTGCCAAAGGTTGTCCGCCAGTTCCACTTCCACCGATGGGCCGCCGACTGCCCGGTTCCCAGCTCCAAGATGGCGCTCTTTGAGCTCATTGACCTGTTGGAGACCTGCCAGAAACACGCCGGGGACCAGCCCGTCCTCGTGCATTGCATGTAGGTTGTCGTTATTGGCATCACTTTTGATGATACATTGAGTTGCGTTCTGGGAAAACTGGGCCTAATGCCGCGTTAAGTGTCATCCCAGATGATCCTGTGCAGTCCATACAGGCTAATCCGAGACGACACTTAACNTTTTTATTTCGTCTGGATTGACTGTTTTTTTCTTCTGATCATGTAATGGCAACTATAAATCTAATTTATTATATAAGTGTTGCTTATCTTTACCATTTTTATGAAAACATCGTGTACATGTAGTACTATATGGTAAATAATCCGACAATATTACAACTTTATGCAACAACCATAAAATCCATGTTTATGGGAAAGGTCCTCCAAATATCCCGTTCCCATTTCTCTATACATTCGCGATGAAATTACCTCAATCCATAAAATAGAGTGAAAGGGTGAGCCTCGTTCTGGGAAAACTGGACTAAATGCATGTGCGTCAAGTGTCGTCCCGCACAGGCTTATAAGGGACGACACATCTCGCATAAACTGGATTTTCGTTTAGAAGAGTCTTCCTATGAACGAAACATTCCATAAAAGCGGAAAGTGTCTTCCCTGAATAGCCTGTGCGGATTTCACTGGCTAATATGTCACAGTTTACGCACATGCTTTAAGCCCAGTTTTCCCAGAACTTGGCTCATCTGCTCGTAGATGATTTATGTTTATGTTAATGTGAGTGACCTGGTTACTTCGTGCTACTCGTCGCATAACAATGCTTAACAGTTTGGCAATGGTTTACAAATGTACTTTTACCTTCAAGTGGTCGCTTAATTCAAGCTTTGGACATTGAAGTACACGAAAATCGGCGGTCGCTGGTCGCGTAAGACAAAAGTCACTAAATACAATACATGTATCAAAATATAGTGAAAAAGCTCGGTGGGATTTCAAAGTGGTCGCATAAGACAAAGGTCGCTTAATTCAAGTGGTCGCATCCACAAGATTGACTGTACATGTACTTTAATGTTGGACAACACAATGCTTTGGATATTTCACATAAATGAATAAACAGATGTACGACAATTCATATTTTTCCTATACCTTTTAGAGCGATCATGAGTAGGGACCTTATTCGTGGTGCTTTATACTTATTCGACAAACTATTTTATAAATCCTTACAAGCTGGAAATAACAATCTCACGTACAAACAAACAGTCAGGTTCAACACATGCGAGAGCAGATAATGTACCGTACCTGCCAGAAAGCAACAAACGCTCTGAAAAAAAAGTTAGTGAACCAACAAATTGTTTCTTTGATAGACAGTTATTATTCGTCTATCACAATTGTGCCGTATATGTTTTAATTATTTAAGTGTATTGCTGGTTCAATGATATGTGTCGCGTTCTGAGAAAACTGGACATAATGTTTTAGTGCGTAAATTGGCATTCTTCGTTTAAATGAAGTCTCTTCTTAGCGAAAATCCAATTTAGGCGGAAAGTGTCGTCCCGGATTAGCCTGTGCGAACTGCACAGGCTTATCTGGGATGACACTTTACGCACATGCATTTTGTCCAGTTTTCTCAGAACGCGACACATATGTTAATACAATATAAACACCGCACTTAAATAGAAAGTTAGTTATTGTAAACGTGGATTGTATCCGTAGCACATCTTTAAGCGCGCTTGGTTGAATATCGGTNTTCGTGGTGCTTTATACTTATTCGACAAATTATTTGATAAAACCTAACAAGCTGCAAATAACAGTCGCACGTACACACATTCAGTCCGGATTAACACATGCGAGAGCAGATAATGTACCGTACCTGCCAGAAAGAAACAAACGATCTGAAAAATAACTTTTGTGAACCAACAAATGGTTTCTTTGATAGACAATTACTATTCGTCTATCACAATTGTGCCGTATATGTTTTAATTATTAAAGTATATTGATGGTTCAATTATATGTGTCGAGTTCTGATAAAACTGGGCATAATGCATGTGCGTAAAGTGTCCTCCCAGATTAGCCCTTGCATTCCGCACAGGTTAATCAGGGACGACACTTTCCGCCTAAACTGGATTTTCGCTAAAAAGAGACATTATTTAAACGAAAAATTCCATAAAAGCGGAAATTGAAGTCCCTGATAAGCCTGTGTGGACTGCACAGGCAAATCTGGGATGGCAATTTATGCACAAGCATTATGCCCAGTTTTCTCAGAACACGACACATATGATAATACATTATGCACACCGCACTAAAATAGAACGTCAGTGTTTTGTAAACGTGGAACTGTATCCGTAGCACATCTTTAAGCGCGCTTGGTTGAACACCGCTTGGTTTTATTGTATTAGACTATAGCTAATCATTCTTTAATGAGTTTCTGTCAAGAACAGACGATAGTTACAGATATTCCTCCAATAATTGATGAAGTTTCATCGGCAGTATCAACCGCATGTCTGAGCGATGCGAGAACACACGGGTTGTGAATTGATTTCGTGTTTGTTATAAATAATAAACGCAGACATTGACGACTCTGTCTTCCTAGTTGTTCCCAGCCATTTGTGTTTGTTTTTCATAGCTTGTTAACACATTTATTCGATAGACCGTAGCCGGGTATCGGAGCATTGGTTGATGAAAGCTTTTGTAAATGAAGTAGCTGTTTGCTTTATGGAATTTCTGTAAGAAATATTCTTAATATAGAAATAAATATACTAGACATCCCTAATTTTGGAAATAAATTGATCAATTTTAGAAGGATGGGAGAGTCCACTAGGCATAAATGAGTTAACGAAAGAACCAAAGAGCGGACGGAAGGACACACTATATAATGATTTAATTTCTTAATACAATTGTGTAAAGATATATAGAATAAAACGGAAACCTTTACGATTTAAAGAATAAAAATTAGAGATTTTATTAATAAACGAATTCATAAATGATCGAGCAACCGAATGGTTTCAAGTGGAAGAATGAACGAACGGATGGATGAACAGACGATTTATACAATGAATAAAAGAAAGACGATGAGATGGTCGTATCAATGCAATACTCTAATTCCACGATTATTTTTCCTATTCTTTTATTAATTAAACTTGATTTTCGACTACAGGTAGGCTAAGAAATCGGCAGCACAATACGGCATCAATTTTCAAGAACGTACTTCTTTTAAATGTAAAAAGACCTACACGCGAAATAAACATAGGCTTTTTAGGACATTAATTAATTTCTACAGGTTTTTCCAAAGATTGTATTTGAATACGGACCCTGGACGACTATATTACTCGTCGTAGATTGTGCCGATTATACAAACCTAACTTAAATTGGGAGAAAAGTGAAACTGCTATGTTCATACACATATTTTCAAACAAATTCGTTTTGTTTAAAAACACGCTAATGCTTTAATTCTGTCGATACATTGTAACATATGTGAACATCCGTTCAAATATACCGCCGACCAGTAGAACGAAAAAGTCTACGAATTAATTATTTTCTCTTTCAACCTCACAAGAATATCAATGTTACACTCTAAGTCCACGGCAAATCCCTGCTAATCCCACAAAGCACCCGCCTAATGAGACATAATGAACAATATTTATTCTGCCATTGAAGATAGAACAAATTTCTGTCACTCGACCATTGTTGTTGCGAAACACGTTGGAAAATAAATGAGAGAATTTCGTGTCTTTGAAATGACACACAGAGGGAAGAAATCTATTCGTTGACAGTAATTGAAATAAAAATATGTCCATTGAAAGGAAACGTTAATTTCAATTACCTTCAAGCATTTTCACGATAAATTAAGTTCTTAAACTATGATAAATGTGATCCCGTAAGTACGTGTCGTGTATACATAAAGGATAAAAGAAAAATCTGATATTATACACAGTTATAACCATATAATATAATTATTCCTTATTCGTATTGACAAATGTGTCGCGTTCTGAGAAACTGGGCATAATGCATGTGCGTAAAGTGTCGTCCCAGATTAGCCTGTTAAGTCCGCACAGGCTTATCAGGGACGACACCTTCCGCTTTTATGACATTTTCCGTTTAAATGAAATCTCTTCTTAGCAAAAATCCAATTTGGGCGGAAAGCGTCGTGCCTGATTAGCCTGTGCGGACTGCACAGGCTAATCTGAGACGACACTTTACGCACATGCATTATGCCCAGTTATCTAAGAACACGACTCAAATGACTCAAAGCAATACCAAGTGTTTGCTATCGATTTTTGATAGCGAGTCTTAACTGAAAGTGCAATGTTTACCCTTTAAAATATTGTTCATGTGTGATATGTTATCGTTACTCAACATTAGTTAGAGGTATTATATTTATTTCACTTGTTGAATATACAGTGCCAGTATGCATGACGTTTCTTAACCTCTGATAGGGTCATTGTACAATACGACTGCTATGGCACACTACCAGTTTGTTTAAGTGCCAAGGGAAATGTTCTTATAACTAAGGTTTTCAGTAAGTTATTAATGATCGCTTTATTGCATTTCGACATCAAACAATGGAACAGTAATGTTCAGTGGCAGTCAAAACTGTTTCTTCTATAATTCTTCTTAAATAAAACATTATACAAATAAATGTAAATGCACTTGAATCGCACACATATCTCATCGCGATTGCCAAGTTATGTCAATTAGTTTTTATAAAATTGAGCATAGTATTTTCCGTTACTTCATTCACGGTGGGGTCCGTACAGTCTACGTTAATGTGCGTCAAATGCATCACTTCCGGGCGGCCGCCACCGACTCACGTCCCCCGTACCGTCGATACTCGATGAATCGGCGTCTCTGGTTCTGAAGCCGGAATTGACTTGTGTTCGGCGTGTTTTGCGGGCATTCCGTTTCCTTTACCTGTGAATATAGATAACACATGGGGCACTCAGTGCACGTGTGGAATGGTACCACGATTGGGTCCAGTTTGAATGTACTTGGCTTGGAGGTGTAACGAAGAATCGGTTTTCCGCATCGCGCATACGGATTCATGTATCTCATAGGGTCGGACAAATCCGCGTGTTTCTCGTGCTGTCGTGCTGACGCGTCAAATTCATTTTCTATATCGGGCGTTTCCAGTATAGTATTTGTGCCGTTTCGCGACCACGTTGTCCAGGACCGCATGTAAAGCCGACGGGGACTCGATCCGTTGCTCGCTTACCGCTGAGCCTCGTCGATGTTTGGCCACGCCGATTAAGCGTCGGACACTTTATTAAGCTCTCGTAGTTCTTCGGAACTCGGGCTCTTGAATACGCGGTGCATCATCGAACCGAACGTCAGCGACGAATCCGGTCGTAGCGCCAACGATGCATTAGATTCATCCGGATCGTCACATGAAATGGAAGGAAATTTTTCCCGTCGCGCGACCGACTGCGTCCGATCAACCGCAGTACTACGTCCGTCTGTTCCGGTCGGTTTTTTCTCCGACTTCTGTTTCGGTTCTGTAGGCATCCATTCAAAATTTAATGATTGTCGGAACGGATAAGTACTCTTTATACTGGGAAAGTCGCGTCTGCAGAATGACTTCGATGACTTTAACGCCGGTTTCGATTGGAACTGTTGCGAGACAAGATCGCTGGGTCCAATATCGTTTGACCTGGAACTAAGGGTGAATGCAGAGGGAGGGGTACTGAATTCGTAATTCCGAATATTAGCCGTAATCACGTTCGAACTTCTCATTTTCGATTGATGCAAAGCAATCAAGCTTCTAAGCGATTCGCGCATGTTCGCCACAGTTCTTGATACGTCCGATTCATCCGCGNTGTGCGTAAAGTGACGGTTTCCGATTTTATGGATTTTTTGTTTAAATGAAGTCTTTTCTAAACGAAACTCATGTCTAGGATGAAAGTGTCTTCCTGATAAGCCTGTGGGGACTGCACAGGCTAATCTGGGACGACACTTTACGCATATGCATTAAGCCCCGTTTTTGCAGAGCGTGACTCATATTATATAGTTCAATAGATCAGGCAAGTGACTTTTATGTTACTATTGTCAATAATATGCTCATTTAAGTATAATAATACTATGTTAATACAAACGAAAGAAAAAGTTATGAAAGTACATGATATATGGAAATAAAGTCGTCATTTCTGTGTTATACCAACTGTTAGATAAACGTAATCCTGTACTAAAAAGACATAGAGTGGAGCGTTTATTGATATACTTATAATAAATGTAGTTTCATTTTATAATATGTATGCATTTTATATATTATATTATTATTGTCATTATTTTGCGAGTTTCTAACAAAATAAAGTGCTATGCAAGGAAATGATGTCGATGTTTTTGCTATACATGCACTGTTGTTCCTCAAACATGATGTGTGGAAACCATGAGTAACGTTCATGTAGATCAGACACTTTTTTTTACCCCCCCCCTCCCCCGCAAAAGGCGGAGGGATATAGAATTGACGTTGTCCGCCCGTCCGTCATTCCGTCCGTCCGTCATTGCGCCCGTCCGTCTGACACAAAATTTTGAAATTGGCGGGGGATATCAAAATAACGAATTTGCTTGTTTAGTATATATCATTAATGAGATAAAACTGTTAATTCAAATGTTTAAATCATGTTGATAATATATAAGATTTTATCCTGACTTGTCGGCAAATGTAACACATATGTTTTACTTAAATAAACTGTTCCATTAAATAAACTGTTCAACAGCAGGATTGCTTGAACCACAAATGGCTTTAGCACCTGTTCTGCGTGTATAAACATTGTTCGTAAACTCAATTCATTATGTCAGATTGGCAAACACAATTTCAAGCATCTTTGATAGCAAATAATTCACGGTGCCTATACCACGTGACTTTTTAAGATCTGTGTTGGGAGAATAAAGCGCGACCCAGATAACATTTTTAAGGGCGTCTTTTTTAATATTTCACCATGTTGTTAAGTATGTAATTAAGTGGAGAGCCCGCTCATTCGTGAGAGTTTCTAGGTATCATGATTATTTTTTTAAACAAATACGTATTTTTTCTGTAAAATGAAACCGCGCGTTTGAACGGTAAGAAAAATGTCGGATCAGCGTGGGGACTTCATATTACAAACGCGCGGTTGCACTTTACTGAAAAAATACGTATTTGTTTAAACAAAAATCATGATACCTATAGAAAACTCTCACGAATGAGCGGGCTCTCCACTTTATCCCATTAATATGGTGAAGTATTTTAAAAGACATCCTTAAAAATGTTATTTGGGTCGCGCTTTATTCTCCCAACACAGATCTTAAAAAGTCACGTGGTATAGGCACCGTGTAATTGTACGATACTACAGTGTCCATCCTATGAAGATATAACGCTTTTACTTGTCGACATCATTACCATTTCGATTGACATGTTTTTGTAAATTAACGACGAAAAGAAAAAAACATTAACGTAACATAATTATTTAAACACCTTATTGTAAAAGACTCGCACTAAGACTGCCAGTTGTATTTCAATACTTTAATGCTTACTCTCGGACTCTGTATATCAACTAAATCCCCGTGACGACAACGTCATGAACGTTACCGACGTCATTAAACAATAAGAAATGTTCTATAAGTAGATCTCAAGGATATAACACTTATATGCCGCAGTCTTTTTGGTGCTCAATATTTTATAATACATTTGAGCCGCGCTCTGTGAAAAGGGGGTTAAATGCATGTGCGTAAAGTGTCGCCCCAGATTAGCATGAAGAGTCCGCACAGGCTAATCAGGGACTAGACTGGATTTTCGTTGAGAAGAGACTTCCTTTAAACGAAAAAAAAATCCATAAAAGCGGAAAGTGTCGTTACTGATTAGCCTGTGCGGACTGCACAGGCTTATCTGGAACGACAATTTACGCACACGCATTTAACCCCGTTTTCAGAGAGCGTGGGGTTCATATATATATATATATATATATATATATATATATATATATATATATATAAAAAAATAAAAATGAAAATATATGGGCTTCCCTCCTATGATTCAATATTAAGAATTTCC